>PVHP010010977.1:25701-46429 GCA_004024765.1 Zapus hudsonius
CGATAAGGCAGTAAGTTGTAATTCAAAATTGTCTCAGCTCAGTTCTGGCAGCAGAGGGGCTCTTCAAGTGATCACGCGTGTTCTAGCAACATGCTCAGATGCCTGGCCTCTAGCTGGTGACTCTGTTTGGGGGAAGTTGTGAAAACTTAAGATTCGGGGCCTGGTGATGGGCCTTTGGAAGTTATGGCTACTCCCACCCCATCCTGCCCTCTCTGTGCTTCTTGCTTGGGCATGGGAACAGCATTGCTGCACGTCATGCTCCCACCATGATGCTCTGACCAAGTGCAACCACAGACTGAGCCCTCGGAAACTGTGAACTCAAATAAATCTTTCCTGTCTTAAGTTATTCCTGTCAGGTACTTGGTCACATCTATGCAAAAGTAACCAGTACAGCAATGGAACCTCAGTCATTTTATTTTGTTATTTATTTGAGAGAGAGAGAGAGAAAGAAAGAGAGGAGAATGGGTGCACCAGGGCCTCCAGCCACTGCAATTAAGCTCTAGATGCAGGCGCCACCGTGTGCATCTGGCTTTACATGGATAGTGGGAAATTGAACCCTGGCTGTCAAGTCTTTGCAAGCAAATGCCTTGAACTGCTGAGCCATCTCCCCAACCTCTCACAGTCTGAACTTAAAATCCCCTCGTGATCAACGGTGAGAGCGTCTTTGGATATGCTCGCCAGTCACCTGTACCTGAGTGTTCATAAAGCTCACCTCAGAAGGGTTGTCCATTTTGAAACGAGATAATTTTTCTTCATTTTGCATTTTAAGAGTTCTTTCTACATTTTGTATAGAAGTCACTACTCAGATGTATGTTATACAACCATTTCTCTTTCTCTCGCGTGGCTTGTCTTTCATTCGGTTAACAAAGTCTGTAGCAGAGATTTTTTAAATTTTAATGAAGCCTGCTTTCATTTTCTTCTGTTGTGATTTGTGGCCCTAGTGTTGCATCTAAAATCTCATTCCCAGCCCCAGGTCATCTCAATTTTTCTCTTTCTGTATTAAATGTGGGAATTTCAGTTTTGCATTTTACTTTAGTGCTACGGTCTGTGTGATGTTGTTTGACGGCTGTCAGGTCCGGTGGATTTTGTTTGGTTGGTTAATCGATTCGTGGAGTCCCCACAAGGTCTCATCAGTTGTGATTTCATTTATTTAAAAAATATGTATTAACTTCCTCCTTAGGCTTCTTATTTGAAATATGTCATTTAAAAGTATGTAATTTTAAAAATATGATTTTTTTCAGCTGTTAAAAAATTTTGATTTCTAGTTTAATTCCTTCCGCATGTTTTTTTTTTTTTTAAAGCCAGCCTATCTGATTTCTATTGTTTTTAATTTGGGAAGGTGTGCTTTATGGCCCAGAATGTGAGAAGAATGTGTTCTCTGCTGTGGTTAAATGAAGCATTCTATAAATGTCAGAAGGTCCAGTTGATTAATGTCCAGTTCAGTGCAATTCAGTTCAATTACAGTTCAGTTCCACTGCAATTTTTGTGTGAGGCTTTAAGTTAATCTGGCTCAAAGCTGACCTCTGCTTAATATTTTCAGTAATGTTAAGTGCTGTGAACATTCATGCACAGGTTTCTGTGTGGGCACGTTTTCATTGCTTGTGGGCTGCGTACCTAGCAGAGACGGGTAGCTCTGGAGTTAGTCACTTGAACTGCAGGCTCTTTTCCAAATGTCTCCAACACTTGATCCCACCCACCATGGCCAGGCACAGTGTGCTCCTCTTGCCCAGGGTCTTGAGGTAGGAGGTGACTTTGCAGGGTTGATTCTTGGAGAGATGGAAAGGGGGCTGTGGGGGAGCTAGGGTTTGGCTTCTCAGTCAGCCCAGTTGTAGACCTCACACTGGACCCCTCCACACTCTGGCTTGCCTCCTCACTCAACCCTCCTGCCCATGCCAACATCTGAGACTCCGCTAGGAAGTCCTCAGCTGCCCCCCAGAGCCTTCATCTACCCCCGCTGGAGGGACCCCACAGCCCGAGTGCCTGTCCATCTAGGCCTTGCCTTCCTCTGAGCTCCCCCACGTGTTCTCTCCTACTTTGCAGTTGCCTTTCTTTAAAATGTTTTTATTTATTTATTTGAGACAGAGAGAAAGAGGCAGAGCAAGCAAGAGCGAGAATGGGCACACCGGGCTCTTGACACTGTAAACAAACTCCAGACTCATAAGCCCCGTTGTGCACCTGGCTTTGTGGGGAATCAAATGGGGAATCAAAGCCAGGCCTCAGGCTTTGCAAGCAAGCACTGCTGAGCCCTCTCTCCAGCCCCTGCTTCACATTTTACCATCCTTACAGGACAGGACCAAACTGCATGGGACCAGGAGAAATAGCCGACCGTGGGAAGCAAGCAGTCTGGGGCGACCTGGAGAGCCGGCTTCTTCCTGCCCTCTCTTCCTCTGCCTTGTTGTCTTTGGGGGTGAGAGCTGAATGCCGGATGTGCCTGAACCCCACTCCTTGTTCAGCTCTGGTCCACAGTGCCCTTGCATCTCAGCGGGACCTCTGAGGACAGGATCCTGCCAGGCCCGTGTCCCCCACAGAGGCAGACCTGCTCAAGTGTCACTTGGCATTTGGGGGTAATTGAGAATCTGACCTTTGCTTTGAAATCTCTGCTGTTTTTGTTGGAGACGAGGTCTTCGGTGACCGCGGGGTGATTGGGAGGCCAGCTCGGGGCTCTGAAAGGAGTCATTGTCCGCTTGTCCACACCCACCCTCTCATGCTGCAGACCTTTCCCTGGCATTTGCTTTGCTACCTGGATGGCCCATGGGGATGGATCTCCCGGGCAGCGCACGGTGGACCCGGACAGCATGTTCCAAGGAGAGCCCGTGGGAGCTCAGGACATGGCTGTTTTTCTGTCTCAACAGACCCAGAGTGGGAGCATGGATTTAAAGACGTGTTCTGGGTTATCTTTTGTTGTGTGTGTTCTGTGTGAGAGTAGGTGTGTGCACACCACCAGGAAGGCCAGAGGATCACTTTCAGGGCTCAGCCCCCACCTTCCACTTTCTTTGAGGCAGGATCTCATAGTGCCCACCGCTGTTTGAGCCTGGCTTTCTGCCCCTGAACCTCCACTGGATTCTCCCTTCTAGCCCATAGGTGCGGCTGCTTACCAACACCTGCCACAGAGTCTGGTTATTTTACATGGGTTCTGGGGGTCTGAACTCAGGTACTCACGAATGTGTGATGAGTGTTTTATCCACCGAGCCATCTCCTTGGCCCTGGACTCTGAACTCTTGCAGTGGAGTTTTAACTTTGTAAATTCTACATTTTATTCACTTTGACTCAAATAATGCATCAAAGTCCTCAGGGCAGGAAGAAGGCAGAGTGGGGTCTGCTCGCATGGAGCACAGGGGAGCTGGGGCCCCTCATTTCCACTGGGTAAACACAGAAGCACAGAGCAGAAAAATCAAATGGCCAGTAAGGTGACTTTGATCAGGAGCGACTGGGTGGAGACCTGAACCTTCCAGCCAACATGGCCGCATCTGCCTCTCGTCCTCTGCTGTTTTACGTGGGAGGCAGGAGCTCAAGCCGAGGTGTGTTAAGTCAAGCTAGGTAACGATTACATCTGCTGAGTCCTATCTTCTCTTCCTCTCCTCGCCTTGACAAATGAGCCTTTGGACCGAGCAGGACGCAGGGCTGCTTTCTGCTCCACCTGACCCAGGATTTGTCATGTATCCCAAGGGCTCAGTATATGCTCTGCCCGCCTCCCCCCACCACACAAGCTGGGTCCACATTCCGCCAAACCTGGGCTGGCAGGAACCATGAAGACCAATAGCAAAGCCTTATAAGGGGGTGATAGAAGGGAGACACATATCACTGGTGGGAACACAGAAGGCACAGCCCAAAGTCATCGGCTTGGCCTCCCTCGATGCTGGCTGGGGTGACACTGGCGGCTGCATTTGTGTCCCCAGCCACTCATCTTTCCCCAGACCACCTTGCCTACCCTCCCTCCTGGAGAGTGGACTGCTCCTGCCGCTCTGCCAGTGGACACTCAGGGCACAGTCACCTCCGTTACACTCTGGCCTGCTCTGCTGCTCTTCGGCCTCGCCTCACACACGTCGTGAGCTCCTTCCTGCTCTTGTCCCTCTGGGATTTCACCAGGGTGGGGGGGTCTCCTCCCCTCCCTCTGCATCCCCGTTGGATGCAGAAGACTTCGTACAAACTCAGCCTCAGCACAAACGATCTCAGTGGTTGAACCGACATGTCTACCAAGAATTATAGATCTTTTTTTCAGCCATGTATTTTTTTATTAATTTTCAAAAGTTGGTGTATAGAACAATGGATTTCATTATGACATTTTTACACATACTGACCCCTTGTTACTCTCTTTTGTCCCTCACCCTCCACCCTGGTCCCCATCCTCCCGTAAATAGTCTTATTTCTGGGGCTGAAGAAGTGGCTTAGGGGTTAAGGCACTTGCCTGCAACGCAGAAGGACCTGAGTTGGATTCCCCAGTGCCCATGTAAAGCCAGATACACAAGAGGGTGCGTGTGTCTGGAGTTCATTTACAGTGGCTGGAGGCCCTGGCATGCCCATTCTCTCTGTCTCTGTCTCTCTCTCTCTCAAATAAATAAATAAAATATTTTTTAAAAACAGCTATATAAAAAATAAAAAATAGTCTTATTTCTGGATTTATGTCATTCGTGTGTGTGTGTATGTATATTTAAATTTGGATTTCACATATGAGAAAAAGCATGCAGTATTATCTTTCCGAGTTTGGCTTATTTTGCTTAACATGGAAAGTCTGCAAATGACACAATTTATCTCCTTACGACAGATGCCACCCCCTGTGCATGCCCCACACTTCTGCATCTGCCAGCTGCTTCAGGACATCCATGCAGTGTGTGCATTGTGGCCATTGTGAAGAGTGCTGCAAGAATCGTGGGCGTGCGGGTGTCTCTGTGGCGTGATGACCCGGAGTCCTTCGGGTGCGGACCTAGGAGTGGACCCTCTGGGTCACACGCTAGTTCCCAGGCCTCCAAGGAGCCTCCCCGCTGAAGCCCGAGGTGGCTGCATACATCTCCGTTTCCACCTGCTCTGTAAAGGGCTTCCATGTTGTGTCCTTACCGGGTTTGGAACTGTGACTTTGTAGAGTTGTATCAGTTCCTTCCCTCTGCGTTATGAAATACTTTGAGGAACATTGGTGTTGATTCTCCTTTAATGGTCCGCTGGAATCCATTGTGATGTGTCTGGTTCTGGGCTTTTCTTTGCTAGGTGGCTTTCTTACTGCTTTGATCTCATTGCTTTGCATAGAGCTGTCTAAGTTTTTTATACCCTCTTGGTTGGGTTTTGGTACATCATCTGTGTCTGGGGATTTACCAGTTTCTTTGAGATTGCCCAGGTTTTTTAAAATATAAATTTGGAAAGTATTCCTTAATAATCCTCTGGCTTTCATTGGTATCGGCTGTCATGTTCAGGTCCCTAGGGTCCCATCATCATAGACCTGTCTGCTCCAAGTACTGTGGGTCACACAATGTGACCGTGACTGCTGGCTGCCAGCAGAGCTGATAGGAGAAGCCAACCCCAAACTGAGTCATTTAAATCCACTGATGAGGGGACTCAGCTAGGTGGGTGTGGCATTCAGTTGCAGGCAGATGGGGACAAGCAACGTGCGATGCTCTCATGGCTGCCAGCTGGAGCTGAGCTGAGGCTAACGTGGCACCTGAGAGAGAATTCCGCAAAGAGCCAGTGTTCTAAGAAGCTCAAAGTGGACACTACCAGGCTGGTCAAAGGCTTTGTCAGAAATGGACACAGCATCTCACAGACTTTCCTGGCGGAGCATCCGGGACCAATGACCCAGACCAATGACTACGATGGGAACAACTTCCAAGGAGCCTGTGGCGGAGGACTGAGCTATGGCCAGTGTTGTGGTCATGGGATCAAATGTTCAATACTTGGTCTCCAGTTGGTGGCACTATTTTGGAAACTTCTGGAAATTTTCGAAAATGGGGCCTAGTTGGAGGAAGTAGGTGACAGGGAGCATGTCCCCGGGAATATCTATGTTCTCTCTTCTTTCTGTCTGCCCTGAGCTGCTCTGTCACACACGTGTCTACACCAGAATGTTCTGTGCCACCAGCCATGGGCTGAACTCTTGGGAACTGTGGACCACACTAAGTCCTTCCTTTCCTAAGTTGTTCTGTCAGGAATCTTAGTCAGAGCGGCACAAAAGTAACAAATACAGTCATCTCTTGGGAAAAAAAATTACAATCTGTCACCCTGGCTATGACAAACCAGATCAGGGAATCCATACAGTGAGCCCTTTGGATAAAGTGTAGGAGCCTTGCCAAGCGTCCAAGAGGGGGCAAGCCATACATACCTGTGTGCCAAGCTCGGCTGTTGGGCATGTGCTGAAGAGAAAGGCTGTGTGGAGATGCTGCGGGCTCCTGCCAGCCACCAGCTCCCTCTGGGCTGAGCTCAGATCCTCGTCGGAAGCAGGACCAGAGCCACCCAGGGAGCCCCACCCCACACCCCCATCCCCGCCGCCATCTGAGCCTACAGGCAGAGCCATCTCCTCTCTGGACATCTGGTCAGAGACATCTTATAAGGCCACTAATGGTCAAGCGACCGATCAGCTCTCAAGCCTGGGATGAGCGTGTAGTGGGCACATTCTCCATTGCTACAGAAGGGATCAAGGATGACGTGGACAAGCGAGTGGACCCTGCACTTTGGGCTAATGTGCAGAGCAGGAGCGAGAGCTGAGCTGCAGCGTTGCTAGGTGTTAACGATTTCCTCCGTTGCCCCGGGGGAACCGAGGAGCCTGAAGGCCAGACCTCAGCAGATAAATGGCTTGGCGTGGTGTTAAGTCCTGCATTTAACAGCTTGATTAATGGGCCGAAGGAGAGCAGCTCCGCTAATGGCATGTGCAGGTGTTGGCTGGAGGCTGGGGTCCACTAACACCACGGACATCAAGACAAAATAATGAGCCTGCAGGAGAGTTCTGCACATAAAAAGTCCCCTCTGCAGTCCGAGTGTGAGGAAACCATTCACTGTTAATCCACCCAAGGAGACCTAAGTGAGCACCTTGGACATGAGGTGTGGTGAGGCGCCAGCTCAGACTTCTAGAGAACCCATGACGGGACACACTGATACAAAGGCCTGAAATTAGCAAGATCGTCTCAAAGACGCCGTAAAACATCATGGACTCACCCTGAGCATGGGGGTCTCCCCGGCACCCCTGACTCGGTCCTCTCAGTGCCCCGGGTCTGACGCAGGAGCTGGACTCTGCCCAGTCCAGTGGGCTGCCAAGACCTTCCAGATATCCACACTTTTCACAGGGTCCTCCTCTGGGAAAACCCTTTCTGAAGGCCATGGTCTCCTGTCATGTCAAAGAGGAAACAGTTCCCTTGGCCTCTCACCCCTGTCCTCACTGCTCAAGGACACTCTGTGGCCACCCGGCCTCCCAGCCTCATGTCCCCAGCTCACACACACTCAACTGCTTCGGGGACTCTTCATGCCCTGAGGCTTCTCCTCTGCCTGCTTCCAGGCTTCTCTGGATTCCCTCAGACACCACCTCCTCCATGACTCCTCCTCTGATCCTCCAGTCTTCATTGAGCTCAGCTCAGCGAGAGACAGACCGCCTGCAAGAGCGCTCAGACAGCAGCCCTGGAACAGCGATTCAGGAGGGACACTCACCCTGCCAGCCCCAGACTGACCAGGCCAAGGGGTCCACTTGAGGAGGGGCCCACTCCTGAGTGTCCTAAGGAAGAGGAAGTCTTCTTTGTTCCCCATTTTAACTGAGCTGGAACACTGATGAGGATGAGCATGACGGCCCAGTCCTGGACACCCGGGGGTTTTCATGTGTCCTCCAGGGAGAAGCAGGCATAATCCTCCTTGTACATGGCTGGTCTGAGTCAGCAGCCTATCACGGCTCCATCATAATTGGCGATCCTCAGGGACCCTGCAGCTGGAGGCCAGAGCCACACCTGGCAGAGTTGGGTGGCATGGTGCAGGATGGGTGGGGCGAGGGCCTGGCTCTGTGCCTTAGCCATCCCATCGCCCTGGCCAGATCTAGGGCCCTAGTGTCCCCTCCCAAGCCCGTTTGCCAACATGTTGCTCCCCTGCATTTCCCATAGCCACTGCGTTTTAGGTTTTCTCAGTGCTGTGACAAAGTTCCCGACAGGAAGCAGCTTCAGGAAGAGAGGGCTTCTCCGGGCTCTCAGGTCCATGGTGCAGTTTATGGTGGCGGAAAGAAGTCAGGAGCAGAGGTAGTTGGTCACATGCACAGGCAGGAAGCAGAGTGATGAGAGCTGGTGAGCTCGCTTCCTCTTTTTATTCAGCAGGGAGCCCAGGGCATGGGCTAGTGCAGTCCACAGTTAGGGTGGGTCCTCGCACTTTAATTACACTAATCTAGAAACTTCCAGTCCTGCCCAGAGACCTGCTTCCATGGTGATTCTCAATCAAGTTGATGATCAGGTATCACACACTATTGCCTCTTCCTGTCCCCTCCCCCCTCAGCACAGCAGCCATAACTCGTGAGACATCCAGGCCTCACAGGGCACCACTGTCTTCACTGGCCTGAAGCCCCCTCCTGCTCACGCAACCCGAGTGTCCACTGTGGCTGGATGATTCTGCTAAATGTCCCCCCTACAGTGTCCTTCTGCAGGCCTGGCTCACCTTCACCCTCACCCTCTCCTCCTCCCCCAGCTCGGTGAAAGCCTTTGGCTCTCGGCACATGAACGTCTTGCCAGCCAACACTCTCCCAACCCTGTTGGTCCTCGGTGGGCAGCTCTCCTGACCCTGGAGCCCTCAGGTTGGCTGTCACATCCTCCTCACCCCTAAGATTGGTGGAGGCATCCGTAAGCAGCGTGGCCACACCTGGCACCTCCTGGGCCCATGAGGCTTATGGTGCTGTGTGTCCCCTGGTAGACAAAACGGCTCTGGAGTCTGCAGTACATGCCATGCTTAACCCATACCTCAGCGCCCTCGGGCACCTTCCTAGATGTGAGTAGTCTTTGCTGTGCCCTCTTGTACCCAAGAGCTCCAGCACTAGGCTCCGAGAGGCCGTGGTGGGTCTTGGAAAGGCTAGATTTTGCTTTGGATCTGCAGTGGGCCTCTCTGAGCTGCTGTGGGGTTGGCAAAGGGCACTGAGCCATGAGCCAAGAGGCCAGGGGCATCTCCGTTCTGCTCCTGTATTGCCTCTGACTTCATCTCCTTGTGCTCTAGTCTCCATCTGTGGTCCGACCTCACTCACGGTGGTGGCTTCCTGGGGACATCCCTGGGGCAAAGGTCAGCGTGGCTGACAGTAGGCATGTTAACCTTGTCTCTGCAAGGTCTGACCCAGGTTCTTATGGGAATGCTCTCAAAGCACGCCTGTCAACATTTCGCTTCTTAAAACTATGCACAGAAGCTCTGACTGAGGCATGGCCGTATGGGAGGGACTTCCAGGGCTGCCTGCAGGCTGACGCTGAGAGAGAGATGCTGCACCGTGAAGAGATGGTAAGACCAGAGGAGAAGCGCCAGCGTGCAGGCGTGAGGTGCTCGTCCACTTTCAGCCACAGCTCCGGGCTCTCCCGAGTGGTCTCCGTGGCTCTGGTTTGTCATGTGCACATCTACTGGCTCTGTGGAGCAGTTACCAGTCCCCTCCTGTCACTCCGTAAATCTGCACGATGACTCTATGAGGCACAAGGGTCCAGCAGCTTTATGAGGTGACGCCACTGTGATTAATGGGGTCGGGAGCTGTGCAGGCGGGAACGGGCCGAGACAAGGAAGCAGTGGTGTGAGCCTACAGGTGCACATGTCTACACATAGCCACACACGCGTATCCATTCACATATATACACACACAAGCACATATGTGTGCACACTCACATGTGCACACATGCATATCCATTCATGCACACTCAAACTCACATATCCACATATATAGATAGATACATACTCAAATATACATACATATATGGGCGCACAATCATACAGATCACATGCAACATACGCACTTGAATATAATGCACACACGTACATGCAGATATTCGTATATACGTACAGATATATGCACACCCATCAGTCCACACACGTACTCATGTACATATACACACATACATGCATTCATGTGCGTGTGCACACATACACACATATGTGGGATTTTAGGAATATTTAGGTACAGTCTGCACAATTTGCCTCATAATGGTAGAATATAAAATTTAAAATTGAGAAGTCTCCAAGGAAATCCAGACATTTGTCTTTGCCTGGATTTGCCCAGAGTACATAGTTTTCTCCCTGTTGGGTGAGCTTTGGGGCATCAGAGGACTCGGTTAGATGCTGTCATTCTGACAGGGCGAGGCACTGACACAGGCAGTGACTTAAGTGGCCTCTACAACGAGCTGGAGCCCAGACTCCACCATTGGGTGATGCTGGTTGTCTTGAGTGGTGGCTTCCCTCCGAAAGGGGTGTTGTTTGCAACATTTTCCAAGTGAAGTGGATGCAGGTCCAAACGTCTGAATTCACAGAAATGAACAGTGGCAAGGCTGCAAGCCAAACCGTGCCTGTTGGTGCCAGCATCCGCGGATGCCAGGCCTGCTTGGTCTAATACGCCCTGCTGTGGGTAACGTGCCTATTAAACCCACTGCAAAACGTGACTCCGTGCCCAGAAAATCCCTTGGCAATAGAATCGGCATTTGCCGAGGATTCCGCTACCACGAGCAAGGAGGGCTTTAAGTCCATCACTTTTGCTTGAGGTGCAGTTACTTCAAGGGATGTTTTCAGCTTCTCTGATTTCCACGGCTCACAGCAGGGTAATGGGAACCTTCTGCTGGAGAACTTCCTCAGGTCCCACTTCCAAGGCTGCACACGGAAGACGTTTGGTGTGTGTGTGTGTGTGTGTGTGTGTGTGTGTGCACGCACCCACGTGCGCATGCCCACGCTTGTGTGAGCCCGCTTGAGAGGGTGTACATATGTGTGCACGTCTTCAAACTGCCTGCCTCCTTTTCTGCCTCAACCTCTGGGTCATCCTCTGCTCAGCTCTGCATGTCGACATGTGGGTCATTTGAGAGATGCTTTGTTCAGGCTATGCACAGAGTGAGCCTGACGTAGACTTGCCTTTGGGGGCTAAAGACTCAGAAAGGTCCACACCAGGATATCCAGAAGATCTCTGCTCCTGTCAGGCAAGGTGAGCACTCCTCCTCATCAGCCTGTCTCTCCTGTCATTCCTGTCCTACTACCAGGGTGGAGAAACCGACCTGTGGGTACAGCCCTACCACAGGTTCCCTCACTCTCTCTCTCTTGAAACTGAAAGGTACACACAAGTAGTTCTGCAGAGAGACACTATTACGAGAAAAAGTGATAGTAAATGTTTGAACACAAGGCTAAAGATGCAGCAGGCCATGGGAGGGGGGAGAATTCTAGGACAACAGGAAGTGTCTGGGGCTTCTCTCTACAGGATCTGTACAGGAGGAGGGTCTTCTCTCTACAGGATCTGTACAGGAGGAGGGTCTTCTCTCTACAGGATCTGTACAGGAGGAGGGTCTTCTCTCTACAGGATCTGTACAGGAGGAGGGGGCTTCTCTCTACATGATCTATAGAGGAGGAGAGGGCTTCTCTCTACAGGATCTGTATAGGAGAAGGGGGCTTCTCTCTACAGGATCTGCACAGGAGGAGGGGGCTTCTCTCTATAGGATCTGTGGAGGAGGAGGGTTCTCTGCAGGATCTTTAGGGGAGGAGGGGTCAGTTGCTAGGGCTGTGGTTTGGGCAGTGTTCTGATTTGATTGACAGATTTGGTTTACTGCAAACGTGGGTCTTAATGGTTTTCTGTGTATGGACTTCTTTTCTTTGGGGAATAAAAGAACTATCACAAAAGGCTCATGCTTTGCATACTCAAGCGACATTGTAATAAAAGGAGTATAAGACAATGGTGGGCATCTATAAAGTTTTCTTTTCTTGAATGTACTTCTATAGTCTTCAATTGAGAAACTTCTGTCCCTCCATTTTTATTTTTGAAAATAATTGCATCTATATATCATAACACAAATATAACATTTTGCCCTTTCCTCTTTTTTTTTTCAATGTTTAAAACTCTGTTTTTCATTATTAAAAAAAAAAGACCAGGCTTTTTTGTTCTATCCTCAGATCCATACTATAAAATAAATAACACTACATTCCACCAAATTAGCCTTCATAAAATGTTGCTGTAGAGGTTTTTTTTTAAAAGATGATGAAAAACGTGAAAACATCAATGACTTTTATCAGAGAAATTTCCTTCACCTCTGAAGAAGACTGGAATTAATTTAAATAGCCCCCAAAATAGAAAAGAAGGGCTGAACCAGCCAAGTTCTTTGTCACAGAGCCGAGCTAGACCTCTCCAAGGTGGATGTTTCCCATAGTTCTCCTGCCGGGAGACGTAACCTTGAGGATCCGCACTGTCTGTCTGCATCTGGACAAGCCCTGTAGCTGTCAGGTGAATGACTCTCGCTGGTGTGTTTAAAAACCATGAATGGAGCAGGTTCCACTTAGAAGTCATTCCGGTTTTCAAAGGGAGATTACAGCCTTTGAAATTCCCTTAAAGGAGAAATTCCACCTCTGCTTTTTATTACCGTCTTGCATTAGTTCTTATATTAGGATAAAAAGAAACACATTCTGTTCTTTAAACAATAGAAACGGAAACGTCACCCTCACCAGCCTTTCTTTCTTGGAGAATTCTAATCCATTCATATCCTTAAAGGCACTTTCATTCTTTGGAAGATTTGAGAGTCAATTCATATTAGCCTCTGGAGGGAGCATAGAGAGCCGCTCCTGCCCTTGAAGTTTTATCTTAATAAAGATGCAGATGCTCGTTCAGAAGATTGGGCTCCAAATGGGAGGAGGAAGGTGAGGTCGCTCTGTGGACAGAGCCCATGGCCGAGGCCTTGCCTGCTCTACACTGTGATTGTCTAAGCCAGATGGGGAATGGGGCTCGTCCTGACCAGCGGGCACTGGGTGCCTGGTGTTAGCTCTCCCTCAGAGTGGGCAAAAGCTCTTCCTAAGCCAGTCCTGTCTGTGAGTGAGGGTTGAGGCTGTCATTATGGGGTCCTGGCAGTTCCAACAATAAGCAAAACCTTTCTGAACTATGAAATTCATTTTGAACAGAAGGCTCAGAGAAGGACCAACGGAGCTAGTGAGTGATTTCATGCGGCTCTTAAGCCAGTCTTACACACCAGGTTTGCTTGTAAGTGTGCAGCTTGCCACGTGTTTCCTGTCTTCTCACCATGCTTGCATTTCCTTGTAGAAATATTTGCACCGAATATCCCTTAGTACAAGCCCGGCCATGATGAAGTGTTCCTTTGTCTGTGTCCATCACTGTGAACTACGCAAAAATGTTATAGCAGATTTTCAATCCCTCTGTTAGTTATTTCAAAAATACTCAGGAGGGGGGTGGACTGGGGCAGGCCAGGGCTTCCTGCAGCCTGCACCACCACTTTGTGCATCTGGCTTTACGTCGGTAGTGAGGAACCGAACCTGGGCCATCAGGCCTTGTAAGCGGGTGCCTATAACTGCAGACTCATCTCTTCAACCCATTTCAGCGTTCTTAACAGACATCAGCATTATAGACCTCTTTCCTCAGCATGGCCTGGGTTAGGATCCCTGTAAGCCCATGATATTTACTAATGAAATCTGTCACACTGGCCCAGCCATGGACACGTTCCTGTCAGGGACTTCTGTTGAATCTAGATTTTAACCCTGTTTGCTGTGAGTTAGGTTTGGTTATTGTATCTGCCTACCTTACGTGACAACCAGTGCAAGAGAAAGTGACATGGGGTTGCTCTGCCAATGACGTACCCCAACAAAGGTTTCATATCAGGGCTGGGGAGGCGGCTCAGCTGCAGATATGCATACAGGTGTGGTGGCATGTATCTGTGAGCCCAACATTGGGGAGGCAGAGACAGAAGGATCCTTAGGGCAAATTGAGAGCTCCAGGTCCAGTAAGAGATCTTTCTGCAAAAAATAAGGTGGAGAATGACTGATAGACTCTTGATGTCGACTGCTGGCCTCTATCACACGTGCACACATGAGGAGACCTGTGCACACACATGTGCCAAAATGCATAAGAAATGCATACACACTGAACACACAAACACATGTAAAGGAGTTTCATCACCTGTTCATCTGCTTACTCCCTCTCTTATTTCTCAATGGACAGGGGCCATATCTGCCCAGCCTCTCTCTCCTCTACCCGATTATGTTTATCCCAAGAAGGAGGTGAACAGCGCCAGTCAAGTGAGGGATAACAGGCCAAGAGGATTTTGTGATGGCATGCTGTATTTAGGCTGGCTCCAATTTGCAAGAGTATAACTGAAAATGAAGCAAAAAAATAGAAAATACCAGACCACACCAGGGTCTTGCAGGAGGGTGGTGTGGATCAGCTCAGAGCATGCTGGGAGGTGACCTGCAGGACCTAAAAGAGGTGGTGGCTTCTTCCACCATGTGTCTGCCCCCTGCTCCTCTTTCTCCAGCCTTTCTATGTAGAAGGAGATCCTGGTTACTCTTGAAGCCCAAGGCCAACCACAGTGCAGGGATATATTCAACATTTCAGTGAGTGTGTGGCAAAGGGATGGGCTGATATCACTTGTAACCGCGCTTGTATGTGAGAAGTGAGACAAATTACCCATTGTAGGGAGATGGATCAATAAATTTCGTGCATCCATACAATGGGACAGAATTCAAACATTGACATCTTTACTTCTGAAAAATAATGGCGTGAGGAAATTCTCTTGATGTGATAGCAAATGGAAACAGGAAAATCGTGGAACCTTACAAATGGCATGATCTTACCTTTTGTAACCTTTTACTCACTCTGAGCTGATTGATGAACATTCTGGTCAAATATCAGTTCTTGAGGTGCAGGCTGAGAAAGGAGAGAGAGAGAAGGAGAATCTCTGTGAAACCTGGACCTCACAAAGTTTATGTGAAAGCCAGAGAAGGCAGACAGAACTCAAAATAAATAAGTGTATATTTTATCAGGTGATGAGCACCGCAGTAAACACAAGGGGTGTTAGATAGTGTTCATTTGCTCCCGGTGCTATAACAAAATGCCTTAG
Organism: Zapus hudsonius; assembly: GCA_004024765.1. Taxonomy (NCBI): domain Eukaryota; kingdom Metazoa; phylum Chordata; class Mammalia; order Rodentia; family Dipodidae; genus Zapus; species Zapus hudsonius. The sequence continues at coordinate 40,692 of PVHP010010977.1, forward strand.
GTGAGGTAATTTATGAACAACAGTTCTGGAGGCTGGAAAATACAAGGTGGAGCCAGCAGCACTTGCTGGCTGGCTGCTTCCTCGTGGGGCAGAGGAGCAGAGATCAGAGGGTCCAGCTGCTTCCTCTGATCATCCAGTGCTCCCACCTCGTCATAGTGCTGCATTCAGAATTAGGTGTCAGCATGAACTTGGAGGGTCACAGCCATGCGGACCGTGGCATGCCGTTTCCAGGGGACCATTAAGCAGGGTGATCGGGAGTAGCGTGTTTACTAAGCCCATATGGATATCCGAAAGAAGGTCATTCTAGAAATAATAGGAGGCCAAGGAGTGTTGAGTCCAGAGTAAGAGTGGTATGCTTGAGGGCCAGCAGGGGCTTCTGTGGCCGCAGCAGAGAGAAAGAGGCTAAGGCTATTGAGGACGGAGCCCTGGGAGCTGAGGTCCCAGCATAAGCAGGACCTGGTAGGTCATCGGAAGACCTTGGTTTTATTCTCAAATAGGATGGTGTGATCTGACTTGAATGTTGAAAGAATCTCCCTAGCTGCTGTGCTAGGTTCATTGGAGCCAAAAATGTGCAGTGAGTGTACATATGTACATGTGTTGGCCTGTGCCCCTGTCTGCCATGTGACTCCGGTAGAGGAAGGAGGTTCACTGTGACAGAGGGGTTTATAGCTTATAAGGCTCTCTTGAAGATAGCAGGGGAAAAACTAGGAAATGCACTTCAGTATCAGGCATCTTAAGGAGTCCAGAGGAGTGGGGACTTAGGTAGTTAAAGGAGACCTATACTGATAATTCTGCATTTTTCAGTGTTGAAGTTACGAGCAATTTGCAGGGAGATGGTAGGGCTTCAAAGTGTTCACATCTTGGGAAACAGACCACCTTCAAACCCAGGGAGTGACTCAGAGAATTCTTTATGGTATATTCTCATGTGGCCTATTCTATACGGGGACACATCAGTATGCATCCGCCATGGGCTGCAGGCTGCCTGGTACTGGGGCAGGTGCCCTGGGGGCTTGTGCATAGAGGGTACTGTGTTTTTCGAAGCTGTAACCTCATTATCAAGGGGAACAGGACAAACTCCAGCTGCCCTCGCGTGGTCCTCATGGCCGGCTGGTGTGTGCAAAGTGCATCTGTTCTCATTCAGTGGGTTAAGGATGCTAACTCAGCCTCCCTGCTCTCTCCACCTGCGAGCGCTTGAGCCTGGAGCATCTTTAGGGAGTGGTCTCTGGGAAGTTTAGCGGACACTCAGCTGAAGCAGAGGTTTAGAAAGGCCCATAGTTCTCTGAGAACTCTGTCCTATCATGTCTCCTGCCCCTCATCACATCACGTGGATGAGACGAGGAGCAGGTGCCCTGGTCACACAAAGCGTCAGTGAGCACTGAACCCCTGCTCACATCCCATCAGCCTTGTGCCTTGGGTCACGTGGGAGGCTCTGCCAGAGTCTGTCGTGGCAGAGTCTCTCCACCAGGTGGACGTTGGGTTCATACTGAGGATGACATTCTCAGAGGTCATTCAAGTTTACAGAGCAAATGCCTTATTTGATTTCTGGCAGATAGACTTAAGTGTCTTAATAAGGGGGGAAGCCCTCTGGTCTTATCTGCCCTCCTGGGAGGAGACAGCTGGCGCCTTGTCAGTGCATTCTCACAGGCCCATCTGTGTGTCTGGGTGCCCAGATTTTGCCAGTACCGAGCGGTGCTGAAGGGGACAGCTCCCGGAGGCCCCTCTGCAGGATGGCAGTCAAGGCCTCAAGCAGCTGCACAGGCCAGTGGCCTGGGTCAGAGGCAGCATCCACCCTGCCTCTGATGAGCTGAGAAGCCAGCCTTGACCTCCCCTCCCTAAATCAGTGCCCTTGTTAACGCACTCAGCCTGGAGACTGCTCACATGGCCGTGAGTCCTCGCCCCAGGCTCTGGTCCGGACCATGCAAAGGCGCACATGGGAACCATGGCCCAGGTTCTGAAGAGTGAGCTGTGGGTGGTACCTGGCCCAGAAGTGTCTGCCAGAGTCACATAAATAAATGACATTATTCAGAAGTTTAAATGAACCTTAAGGACGATTTAAAGAAGTTACTTCAGAATAACACCTTGTGGTGTTGGGGAGAGCGGACAGCAATGCAGAGCATAAAGTGAAAGTTGGGATCAGTTTATGTGGTCAATTATTAAGACATACTTATACGTTACTGATTTGAGGATCTGGAATAAATCTAATATTTGTCTCTGCTTTTCAAATGACCTTAATTAATTTAGATTTCAGAGATTTTTAAACACAACACGAACCGTACCTATTTCAGTGTGGATAGCTGTATGGGTTTGTTCTTGGTATTTTGATCAGTCTTGATAACAAATTCTTCTAATGAGATTTACACTCATCTACTAGAAGTGTCTCGAGCCTCAGCGGGGACTTTCAGCAAGATAAGAAATGAATTTCTAACCGGAAGAACAATTATCTGGCAACTGTTCTGTGACACTATGTAGAGTCATCATTAACAAAGGAAAGACAGAAGGCAAAGGCTCAGTGGTTGGAGGGTCTGTTAAGCCAGCTGTGAAGGGGCTGGAGAGATTTCTTAGTGGCTAATGCACTTGCCTGCAAAGCCTGAGGACCGGGTTCAAGTCCCCAGCAACCACATAAAGCCAGATGCACAAAGTGATACATGCATCTGGAGCTCGTTTACAGCGGCTGTTGGCCCTGGTGTGCCCATTCTCTCTGTCTCTGCTTGTAAATAAATAAATAAAAATATTTTTAAAAGAGAGAGAAGTCACATTGGTGAACCATCTGCCACTCAGGCCCCAGCAAGCAGAGAGAGGAGGCTGTGGGAACACATCGAGGAGGTTTGCTATTCCTCTTTCATACACCAGCTGATGCTCCTGTTGGTGTGGAGAAAATGTTTTCTTTTTGAAATAATTGTATTTATTTATTTGCAAGAAGAAATAGAGAAAGAGAATGAGAATGGGAACACCAGGACCTAGTGCCACTGCAAACGAACTCCAGACGCATGTGCCACTTTGTATATCTGGCTTTATGAGGGTACTGGAGAATCGAACCCAGGCCTTCAGGCTTTGCAAGCAAATGCTTTTAACTGCTGAGCCTGTAAAATGTGACTCTTAACAACACTGATATTTCTTTACAGCTGGACATTAGTTAATAATTTTGACCAAGTTGATTGGAGATAAAAGCAGTACATTGCATTCTTCCCCGAGTGTGCTACAGGGTTCCCTGCTGCTACGTCTCGGCTCCGTACAGATGAAGCCACCTGCCTCTGCTCCATATAGTGAAGGCCTGCGCCTCCTTACATCCCTGCATCACGCAAACCAGACACAGCAACCTGTCTGTCCTGCCTGAAATGGGATTCCAGTCTCCAGGAAGAAACAGGCCCCTCACCCTGAGCTGTCCTGCCCACCTCTCCCTTGCCCTCCTCTGCACTGCCCACCTCCCCGTGAAGACTAAGGCTGCAGGCTCCAGGCTGAGGGGAGCCCTGGGATGTCACCACCTCCACCACAGTCGTCACACCTGCAGGTTCCCCTGCAGAACAGTTGTGTTACCCACTGGATGCTTCCCCCCTGGGATCTGCTCCCAGCCCCACACCTGGGAAAGAAAGCCTGCAAAGCAGACCCTTTGGCGCTGTGACCCCTTGCCTTCCACAAGCCACTTCCTTCTTCCCAGGAGACGAAGAGGAACGACCTGGTACCTTGACGCATGGGAAGAACAGAGCTGTGGCCACAGTGAGCCCAGAAGGCCTTCCTTCACCACCTTCCCCTGTGCTATGGCCCCGGTCACTTCATTACCATTCATTACCAGCAAGAAATGGCACCTCTGACCCCAGCTCCTCCCACCACAGACATGCTGCCAAATTTCCTAATTTCAGCCACGGAAACTGCTGAGCACTGCCAAAGGCCAGGCCAGGCCCCAGCCCTTACAATTATGAGAACTTCAAAAGATCCTGAATGTGTTCAGAAGAAACCACAGCCCTTCAAGGAACCGTGTGCAGAGCTGCTGGGTCAAGAGGCGTCACACGTGAGTACGTGAGTGACAGCAAGAGCCACTGGCCCTCACAGCCTGCTCGCACCCACCCCACAGGTCTTGGATTTGTCTTGAGCACTTCGGGACTGGGTTGGCACTCTCTGGACACAGTGTGGACTGTGTTGCGGGGGTTCCCTCTGTGACTACCTGAAAGCAAGTGTCCCCTACGTCCTCAGGACAAATCAGCCCTAGCTCTGAGGAGCCCCTCCCAACCCTGACCCTCGCCCCCTGACCCTCGCCTCTAGGCTGGGGCCTCAGGGAGAGCTGGCCTCACTGTGTCAGGTGAACCAGTTCCAGTGCTCAGAAGCTGTCAGAAGGCAAAAGGGCCAGGGGACATCCTGGGAGATGTCCCAGGGGAGGCAACCTTTGAGAAGAATTCCAGAGGGTAAAAAATGTTGGGAAGAACTTTGAATTATCGTGAGCCCATCATGGCGCTCTGGGCTGTGCTGACTGCTTCGGTTCATTCATTCATTTGATCCAGGAGATGAACCACCCCTGGCCGACCACACAAGACCTAAACTAAACCTATGAGACCAATGACCACAGCAAGTCAGATAACCCAGGAAAGGTCAATGGAGACAGACAACAGCGATACCCAACACAACCCAAAGCAGAAGTCCAGAGACACTTAAGATCTCAACAATAAAGCAGAGATCAGAGACAGGAGTTTAATAAGTGACCAGGAGCCTAGAGCAATGGTGGTGGGAGATGCTCCTGAGACAGGAGGCAGGACATCTTCAGGGGAAAGTGGAACCGATCCCCTAGTAGTGGGTGGAAGATCATCCAGAGAAAGTCAGGACATGCCGTGTGCAGCAAGCCTAGAGGAAGGGACGGAGGGCAGGCCAGATCTATGCACTCCTGTGTAGGAGAAGCGTGCAGGCTCTCTCCAGCTTGCTGGAACTCTGCTGAGGGTATGATCCGAGGTAGAGATGCCATCCCCGGAGAGTCACCCTGGCCATAGTAGGTGAGGATGGAAACCCCAACAGAGGGCAGCCAACAACTGGGCATGCCCAGAGGTCTGATGGGCTGACACTTGGGTAGGAGTAGAGGTGCTGGGCATGCAGAAAAGCTGAGACTCGAGGGTGGTTTGGGTGGGAAATCGACAAAACCTGGAAGGCCACATTGAATTGCCTCCCTAGTTGGTAGTCCAAGCAGCTGATGGAAAAAGGACTGTTGAAAATGATGGAGTTGTGGAATTGGAGATGCAAGTGGAGATGTCCAGTGGGTAGAGGGATGTGTCAACGGAGGTATCCAGGGATATAGTCACAGAGGAATGCAGTGATCCAGGGATGTGATCATTGATTGAGTGACATATGGATCGAAGGATGCATGTCACTTGTTCTTGGTGCCAGGGATTTCCACTTGGAGCATCAAGGCTATGGAGGGTTGTGGTTGGTCCCCAAAGAAGAAGAGGTGATTGTAGAGTGCTGAGAAGGGTCTGACCAGGTGCAGTGGGACAGATGAAGTCTCCAGGATGTCCAGGTGCAATAGGACAGGTGAGTTTTCCAGGCTGGTCAGGTGCAGTGAGACAGGTGAGTTCTCCAGGCTGATCAGGTGCAGTGGGTCAGATGAGTCTCCAGGCTGTCCAGGTGCAATGGGACAGGTGAGTTCTCCAGGCTATTCAGGTGCAGTGAGACAGGTGAGTCTCCAGGCTGTCCAGGTGCAATGGGACAGGTGAGTTCTCCAGGCTGGCCAGGTGCAGTGAGACAGGTGAGTCTCCAGGCTG
>PVHP010010978.1:0-46292 GCA_004024765.1 Zapus hudsonius
CGGAGAGGAAGAAGTCAAACTATCCCTCTTTGCAGATGACATGATCTTATATATATCAGATCCAAAGAAGAGTATTAGTAATCTCCTGAAGGTGATCAATGCCTTCAGCAGAGTGGCAGGATACAAAATTAACACACACAAATCAGTAGCCTTTCTATATACGGAAGACAAGCATTCGGAAAAAGACATCAGAGAAACTGTCCTGTTCTCTATATCCTCTAATAAAATTAAATACTTGGGAATATCACTAACCAAGTTAGTGAAAGACTTATATAAGGAAAATATTGAAACACTCAAAAGGGAAATAGAGGAGGATGTGACAAGATGGAAAGACATTAAATGCTCATGGTTAGGTAGAATCAATATAGTAAAAAATCCTGCCAAAAAGCAATTTACAGATTCAACGCAATGCCAATAAAAATACCAACCTCCTTCTTTACAGACATTGAAAAAATAATCTCCAAATTTATTTGGAAGGATAAGAGACCTCAAATAGCTAAAACTATTCTGAGCAGGAAAAAAATGTGCAGGAGGTATCACCATACTGGACTTTAAAACATACTACAAAGCCATAGTAACTAAAACAGCATGGTATTGGCAGAAAACCAGACAGTCTGATAAGTGGAATAGACTCAAAGACCCAGCTTTTAATGCAAATGACTTCAGCTTCTTAGTCTTCGACAAGGGTGCCAAAAATGTATGCTGGGCCAAAGATAGCATCTTCAACAAATGGTGCTGGATAAACATTTGTAAAAAAAATGAAATTAGACCCACTCCTCTCACCATGCACACAGATCAAATCCAAATGGATCAAAGACCTCAATATCAAGCTTGTAACCCTGGAAGAAAAATTTGGAGGAACCTTACATGAGATAGAAGTTGGGAACAACTTCCTGAGCAAATCTCTAGTAGCCCAAGAAGTGTAACATTCACTTAACCAATGGGACCTGATCAGGCTCAAAAGCTTCTGTACAGACAAAAACACCGTTCTCAAAGTCAATAGACCCCCTTCAAATTGGGAGATGATTTTTGCCAGCTACAACACAGACAGAGGCCTGATTTCCAGAACCTACAGAGAACTCAAAAAAATTAATAGCAAAAACACAAGTTGCCCCCTCACAAAATGGGGCACTGATCTCAACAGAGAATTCACAGAGGAGGAAACACAAATGGCCTTTTCTCACCTGAGAAAGTGCTCAGCATTCCTAAGCATCAGGTAAATGCAAATCAAAACCAGAATGAGATACCACCTTACCCAGGTCAGAATGGCAATAATAAAGAAAACCAACAACAATCGTTGGTGGCACGGATGCGGGGAAAAAGGAACCCTCATTCACTGCTGGTGGGATTGCAAACTTGTTCAACCACTATGGAAAGCAGTATGGAGACTCCTGAACACAACAGACATAGAACTACCAATGGACCCAGCTATCCCTCTACTAGGCCTCTACATACAAGATGTCACATCTCGACACAGAAACATTTGTACAACTATATTTATAGCAGCTCAATTCATAATAGCCAAGTATTGGAATCAACCCAAATGTCCATCCATGAAGGAATGGACAGAGAAACTGTGGTATATTTACACGATGGAATTTTACTCAGCTGAAAGGATAAATGATATATTGAAATTTAGGAAATCTACACAGGATAAGCCAGTGAGACAGAAACCAACGATCTTCGACACAAAGACCCCTAAACTCACAATCTTAAAGCAGCCTTAATACTCATCCACCATGACTCAGGGACCTATGTGGAAGAGGTGGCGGAAAGATTGTAAGAGCCGTGGTGGGGGAGACTATCCAGAAGCATGGCACCCTTCAGTATCAAAACACTTGGGACAGGAGGACCAGGTTTAGTACTAGGCTATCCAGGGTACCCTACCACAAGGATTGATCCAGATGGTCCACGGAGGAGGATATCCAGCTGATTGGGAATGGGGAGGGGGGCATTGGGAAATTGGGGATAACAACTCATTGTTTGCCCAGTGAATAATGTAACTCATTATGGACAATAAATATATATTTAAGAAAAATAAAATAAAATAAATAAATAAATAAAAAAAGATAGGAGTAGATTGCCTGGATAAACTTCCTTCTGTATTTGTAACTACCTATTTGAGTTAGGCAAGTCATTTAATCTCTTCTGAGCCTGTTTCTTATTTATAATTAAGGAAATAGCAGCACCTATTATACTGAATTTTTTCTAATTTATTGAGATAAAAACTGTGCAATGCACATAACAGGGACTAGAATATAAAAATCACTCAAGAAATCTGAACAGCCTGGTCTGGTAGCACAGACCTATAATGCCAGATTCTCAGGAGGCTGAGGCAAGAGGACTGAAAGTTCAATGAGTGCTTGTCTACAGAGTGAGTTTAAGGCAAACCAGGGCCACATGAGACCCTATCACAAAATAATAATAATAATAATAATAATAATATGAAATAAAATAAAATAAAACCAAAAAACACAGGTTTTATAAGTATAATCAAATTGTATAGTTTGTATCCTAGCTCTACTTAATTTTAGTTTATGACCCTAACTTATTTAACTTATCTAAACTTCACTTTCTGAACGGGAAAATAAACATAGGCATTTATGTGAGTAGTCGGTAATTAATGTACTAATAGGACTTAGCACAGTGTCTGGTACAAGTTGGTGCTCAGTAATTATAAAGGATTATCATGGAAAGATATAAAGGTACACAAATAGCCAGAAAAGGCCACAAAGGCCTATTTAACAAATATGATAAAAATAATAAACATTTACAAAAAAATCAGTAAACAAAATATTTGCAGAATTACTGAGAGAAAACAAAATTAATACCCTTTGTAATTTATGTGAAACAGAAATACTTAAATTAAGGGGGAAAAAAGCCTGATCATATGATCATATATGAGATTTCTTTGCCAATTCCAAAATAGGATACCCAAAGAATTTCAAAGTAAGATACATAGATTCATTAATTCAACATCTTTGAACATCTATTATATAATATACCAAGCAATATGTTAGTGTTGTAGTCAGCCACATGCCACTGGACTGAACCTCTAAACCAGGCAATGGGAAGAAGGGATTTATTAAAGTTACAGATCTAGGGGAAGTTCCATAATGGTGAGAGGTTGGTCCCCTTTCACAGGTCAAAACACAGAAAGAGAAGCTATTACAAACATCATACACACCATAAAATAGGCTGGAGAGAAGGAGAGAGATTTTCCTTCCCCTTTACATATAATAGGGTGGAGTCTTTCAACCCTTTCCCAACTTGTTGGCTTCCTGAGTCTCTGGAATTTCCTTCCTACACTGCCCTCCCAAGAAGGGATATTTGTTTCTAGCTAACATGACACCCTGAATCCCCTGAGCCTCCTCTCTCTCTCTCTTCAATTTGGAGAAAATCTGCTACACAACACTTTAGATTACTGTAGATTGCTAACAGATCAAGTTGACAACAAAACTTAACAATCACAGATAGATACAATAACCCTTGAAAAATAACAGAAGCTTGTATGAAGTGTTATTTAATAGAGATGGGAGACACAGGCATGGGAGGGATTTATTCAATTATAAGTACATTACAAAGAAGTGAAATATGGGACAGTATGTCACAGAAGAAATGACATTCGAGTTGCACCTAAGATTTCACTGATAGAAGGGAACACAAAGGAAACAGCAGGATATCTAGCAAGTATTTAGCAAACACCTAGGTGAATCCAAGATATCTAGCAGCTTGTGAATAATACAACATGGTCTAAAACTAGGGTACTGAGGAGGAGAATCCCAGAAAGGAGGCTGTATAAAAATTAGGTCTGAGAACAAATGAGAAAGGAAACACAACTGGTATGTCAAAGTGATAGCTCTATCCACCATCTTCACTCTGGCATTATTTATAACAGCCAAGATATGGAAACCACCTAAATATTCACTGAACAGATAAACTGATGAAATATGTTATCAGTATAATGGAATATTTTTAGCTACCAAAGAAATCCTAAAAAAGATATATGAACTTAAAGGATAGAATACTAAGTAAAATACAGTATAAAAAGAAAGGCAAATACTATATATGATCTCCTTTCTAAAACAAAGTTGAACTGTTAGAAACAGAGCATAGAATGGTAGATGCCAGAGAAGACGATAATGAAATTTTTATCAAAATTTTCTAATTCTCAATTATAAAATCAGTGAGTTTCTAGGTTCTGAAGTACAGCATGGGTAGTGATTAACATAGTATTTTGATTGGGATAATCATTATGTTTCTCTATACTCACATTGCATGCTTTCAACACAACTTGTATTTATAAATTAAATATTTCAAAATATTTTAAAGCAAATCTTAGGGGATGGAGACATAGCTCAGTGATGGTGTGATTATTCCTTGAGTCCAATTGTCAGCACCAAAAACAAAACAAACTAACAAAAACCCTAATAATATGCTAAAAAAGAAAATCTGAGAAAATTTTAGCAACTGTAATTTTCAGAATGCAGGCAGTTAGGCATGGCAAGAATGACATATTTTATAGCATTCAATAGATTTAAAAAATGAAAAATATAACTACTAAAAGGTTTTTGTTTCTGTTTTTTTTTTTTTTTTTGTCTGTGTGTGAGGGGGGGGATTAAGAGTATCTGGAAGTATTTCTGGAATGGTTAACAAAGTTTTACTTCTAGATATGGATGATACTTTGCAGTATGTTTTAAAGTAATGTATTTGAATGATTTTGTAACTCCTTAAGTCACCTAACATTAAAGACAAACGTTATTTGAAAAAAAATCATCATCATGGCTTTGTACTGTACTCTGGGTCACAGAGGAAAACAGAATAAAGATGAAGAAAGAAGTTACTGCCTTTAGATTCAAGAAAATAAAGACCAGACCAGTGCAAGGAAGAGTATTTGTGTGAAGGGAATGTAAACTAATTTCAGAAACAACTTTACAGTCAACTATCTCCTGAAATTTCCAGAGAGGTCCCAGAGAAAGTTTGAAAGACCAAAAAATATTAATATTAATAAATAATTTTTTTTAAATTGAGCTTTGGACAAAGTGAGAATGAAGCACCTTTGGGAATTGAAGTATTATTTTCCTCACTTCTTATTTTAATTTACTGTTTCCCCTTGCTTTAGTACATATTTTGATTTATGTTTTCCCCATGCCTTAGTACACATTTACATAACTCACAATATTAAACTATTATTCAGTGTTCAATTCATGTTTTTGGTTTTAAGGTATGATAAAAAAAAAGGGATGAGCAAATGAGAAAGAAGAAAGTGTATTCTGTAGCATGTTAGAGTATAGCAGAGCAGGCAATTTTGCTGATTATTAGTCAAAACAAATGTTTCTCACTTAAGAGATGAGAATCAGCAAAAAATGGATGTTAGATTAATTACAATATAGGCCATGGCAGTCCAGGACCTTAGAGTGCTTATTCTGATAACACAGACTCTAAGGTCTCAATGAATGAATGAATGAATGAGCAACTGATAATGATAATACTCACCTAGAAATATTAATATTTTACTCTTGGATCCCTGCTTCTACTTTAATAAAACCTAGATAGCATTTATTGAGTACTTTATACTAGCCAAACTTGAAACCCTCTGTATGCATTTTCCGATGGAATGCTTTCATCAAGCCCATGAGACAAGTGCTATTGTTCACTCCCACATTACAAATGAAGAAACTTGCTTCCCTTCAAGCGGCAACTGGAAAAACAAGACATGAAAGGACACTGTATACAACTGAGTTGTCAGGCCTAGGCAAAAGGAGACTTGTCTCATCCATGGTCCAATCCCACCAAAGGAGAACATTTCATAAGGATCATGGTCCACATCTCTGGTTGAAATAAGACAACTAGTACTAGAAGGAACCTAGCTAGCAGACACCCACTCAAAGGGTAAAGAGGGGGCACAATTGTGAATATGCAATTCCTACATGCTCTGCAGCACAGAGTACAAAAGCAGGAACCTTGCCACTATGCCACACTGGGGGGAACTGTTGTCTGCCTGTCTCCCATTCGGGCTGGCTGCAATCAAGTGGGCTGTGTGTGTTGGCAGGTGATCAGCCTTCTTTCACACACCATCTTCTCAGGCAGGAGACCAACCCATGGAGCAGGTAGCATATGCTGGGGTGGGACAAGTCTGACACACTGCAGTGTGGGAACTCAGGATCTCATCAAGGCTCCTGTTCGAGTTGGCGCTGGTGAGTAACCTATTCCCTACTAGCAAGTAGCCCATTCTCCATACACATGGATAGGTGGACCCTAGCTACACAGGACCTCCGCTCTTCCAATGAGGACCAGTGGGATGGTGTGGCCATGATGGTTGCAATGTAACCTCTATAACTTGCACAGCTAGGGTACAGTGGGGGAGCTGTGAAAAGCACCCATGCTTTGGAGTCTCCTGAGCTCCAGAGAAGTGACACTGCTGCAAAGGTATTGGGGAAGGCTCTTCTGACCTCCACAAGAGTCCGGTGCACAGATGTGGAGCATGGGAGTGGTTGGCATGCACCCACCAGGTCAGTTCCAGAACAATCCCCACAAACTGCACAGCTGGGGCATAGTGGGGGTGCTGGGACAAGCACTCAGTCTGCAGAGTAGCTCCTGAGCTCCACAGGTCTTGCACTGCTATAAACTCATGGAGGAATGATTTTTTTTCTGACTTCCAAAAGGATCCTGTGGGCAGGTGCAGGGCATTAGAGTGGCTGGCACAAAGATCCTTCTAAACTCCAATTTGGATTAGCCATGGGCATTCATACCAGCTACCAGACCAGAGCTGCTAGCATACTTGTGAACTCCACAACCTGAGTATTGTTGGATATAAGGTCATCCTTCTCCAATATGGATGAAACTAAAACAGAATACTCAAAGATCATACAAGAGCCACTATTTGCTTCCTCATTAACAAAACATCAATCAAGAAATGGGTATACCCCAACAAGTCCTAGACATCTCAACCAAGAATGTCCAGGCCCACAATAGAACTGTCCAATGAAAAATAGAAAAAGAATCCCAAAATTAAAGCATGATAAGTTTATTAAATAAACTTAACAGGTTATGGCAGTTTGGGTTTTACATCCTCGCTGGAGATGTGTTGTTGGGGGCGGGCTTATGGGGGTTATAAGCCAGCTTCCCCTTGCCAGTGTTTGGCATACCTTCCTGCCACTGTTTGCAGTGCTGTGTCAGAGATGATGTCCACCCCCTGCTCATGCCGTCATTTTCTCTGCCAGGATGGAGTCTCCCCTGGAGTCCTTAAGCCAAATAAATGTATTCCTCCCAAACAGCTTTGGTTAGGTTCTTTTCTGCAGCAAAAATACGTTTGACTACAACACTCAGATTTTTCAATTGAAACCCTAAAGGCCATGGGGGCTTAGAATGAAGTACTTAAAAGTATTAAAAACTATGGCTTTTCACCCAAACTACACTACCCCACAAAAGTATCTCTCATAATAGGAGAAAGTTAAATTTTCTATGATAAAAGCCAGTTCTATGATTATATGAACACAAAGCCAATACTGCAGAGAATACTTCATCGGGGAATATTCCACACAGAAGAGTCAAACAACCAACCTGAAGAATCTATAAAAGGAAGAAAATAATAACCAAAACTAGAGCAGACATGAAAATATACAAAGCTCAAGAAAGCTCCAAACCCCTTAAAGCCTTCAACATGGCAGGGATTAAATTAAACCTCACAGTTATTAATTTTAAATATTAAAGGACTCAACTCCCCAGTCAAAAGATATAGGGTAACAGGGTAGATCATAAAAATGGATCCTTCCATCTGTTGTCTTTAAGAACCTCACCTCACCATTAAGGATAGACACCTCTTTAGGGTGAAATGATTTTCTAAGCCAATAGAAATAAAAAACAAACAAGTATGGCTATACTAATATCTGACAAAATTGACTTCAAACCAAAAGAAAACAAAAATGGGGAGAATCCTTCACGAGATAGTAGTGGAGAAAGAATTCTTGAAAAATACTCCAGTAGCCCAGGATATTAAACAATCACTCAACCACTGGGATCTTATAAAATTAAAAAGCTATTGTATTGACAGACATACCAAACAGAGCCAACAGACTTCCTACAGAATTGGAAAAATCTTCACCAACTATGCCATCAACAGAGGCCTAATATCTATTATCTACAAAGAACTCCAAAAACTAAGCAATAAAAAATTCAAATAATCCACTTAAAAATGGGGCAGAAAAATGAACAGAGAATTCTCAAAGGAAATAATATAAATAACCAATACCCACTTAAAGAAATGTTCAGTATCCTTAACCATCACGGAAATACAATTAAAACACTTATGAAATTCCACCTTACTCTAGTAAAAATGGCAATCATTAAAAATTCAAATGGCAATAAATATTGGTGAGGATATGGGAAAAGAGGAACCCTCATTTACTGCTGGTGGGAATGCAAACACTACGGAAATCAACATGGAGGCTCATGAAACAGATCAAAATGGATCTATCATCTTACCCAGCTATTCCTATCCTGGGTATTTACCCCAAAGACTCCACTCTTCACTTTAGAGATACTTGCTCAACCATATTTTTAGCTGCTCTATTCACAACAGCTAAGAATTGGAATCAACCCAGATGCCTATTGTCTGATGAATGGATAATGAAGATGTGGTATGTATATACAATGAAAATCTTGGCCATAAGGAAAAATGAAATAATAAAATTAGTAGGAAAATGGATTGACTTGGAAAAAATCATACTAAGCAAACTTATACAGGCACAGAAAGACAAACATCAATGTGCATATTCTACCTTACATGTAGCTCCTAACCTGAAACAGCTTGACTTGCAGGCAGGCATACCTGGCAGGGAAATCAAGGGAAAGGTAATAGGGATGAAAGGGTTGTGGGAGAGTAAAAGAAGGGTGGGGAAGATACACACAAAACTAAAGACAAAATGAATTAATACTGCAGAAAAATTTATCCAGGATATCAGACTAAAAGATACAACTCTCAATAGGAGTGTGGGGGAAGATCATCTGGACAAAAGGGCCTAGGAGGTGGAATGAAGCCTAATCCTGAAACTATTGGCTCTAGCTTATAATACCCAGTGCCAGAAATGGGTTACACCCCACATTGTGCTGTTGGTTGGAAACAAGACAAAGGATTGATTACCCACCTGAGGTAAAAGGTAAGAGACCCCATAAGCTGTTGACACAGAATATCAACAGATCATGCTGGAATCTGGAAGGAATCCAGTTCCCAGATGGTTAGTCCATGTATTGTTGCAAAGTGCTACATGAGATGCTAGGGAAAAATGGCCAACAATGATGTCAGGAAGCAGGGACACTGCTATATGAAAGCAACCAGCCTTATAAGATGCACACACCTGTGATATAGTAACTAATGAGAGTAGAAAGGAACCCATAGCTGGAACTGGGAACCAAGTCAGAATTCTATGGAGACCAAGATTATGGACTCCAATGAGATGCTCCCACTATTCTTTGGCCAACAAAATCTCTAAATAAACAACACTTATCCCCTTTAACCTATGCTGATCTCACTCTCCATTGGAGGATCTGTTTTCTTTTTTTCTTTTTCAGAAGACAGCTAGAACTGAGGACAACCAAGATCTATCAACAACAAAAGTAAAGTTATCTGACTCCCTATAATGAGATGAGCCACCCCTTGCACATCAGCTGGGGTGCAGGTAGAGCCACAGAGGAACTGGTGAGTTGAGCAAGAGTGCTCCTCTCATGGCAATTCTGAAACCTGAATCAGGATGGTGGCAATAGACAATGAGGACTTTGAAAATGTATCAAAGCAGAAATTCAGAAGTTGCTGAGAGCTTAACACTAAAGTAGATTTACAGCATAAGAGTAAGGCAAGGGAACATTGCACAAGAGGGGGTGGAAAATTTTTAAGAGCAACAGGGTGGGAAAGAGCATCCAGAGACATCACCCCTGCCCCCAATGGCTAACTGCTGATCTCACAAATCATAACCCATAAGCCCACAGTGAACACCAGCCACCCCACTGAGGAGGACCCTCCATGAAATGAGGGCAGGAAAGAGAGCTATTGTACCAACACATGACTTGTCTATACAAAGTTTCTAATTTAATTTTATTTTTGTTTTGTTTTTTGAGGCAGGGTCTAACTATATCCCAGGCTGACCTGGAACTCACTATGTTATCTCAGGGTGGCCTTGAACTCATGGCAATCCTCCTACCTCTGCCTGCTGAGTGCTGGGGCTAAATGTATGTGTCACCATACCTGGCTTCAAAGTTTCTACTTTAAAAAAAATAAAAATGAAATATTCTACACTACATTTTTTAATGTGGACCACAGAAATGCAAGTGCCATAAATCAAGTAAATGGTAGAACTGTGGTCTAAACCAAGATATCTAGTACCCAGAAGGCAATGAAAGATAAGATTGCTCTTTTTCCCTTATCTTCTCCCTTTATCTCTCTACCCATCCTCTCTCAATAATACTGAAAAATGTGTGCAACCTTAGAAATGGACAATTTTTTTAGGTAGAGATCTATTACTAATCAGAACTACAGATGATTTCTGAATATATTTCCAAGACTCGTAAGACAAATTTCTCTGTATGATTTTTACTAATTGTCATGTTTGATCTAGGTGTCCCACAAATAAATCAATGTTTTCTGAAAGATCAATCCTCAGCTGATGGCAATTTGGGAATTAGAACCTCACTAGAGCTGTGTTGTTGGGGGCGGACTTATGGGGGTTATAAGACAGCTTCCCCTTAGCAGTGTTTGCCTCACCTTCCTGCCACTGTTTCCAGTGCTGTGGCAGAGGTGATGTCCACCCCTCTGCTCAAGCAATCATTTTCTCTGCCAGGATGGAGTCTCTCCTCGAGTCCGTAAGCCAAATAAATCCATTCCTCCACGAAGCCACTTTTGCTTGGGTTCTTTCTTTGTAGCAACGAGAATGCTGACCGCAATGCTAATTGATAAAATTATGTAAAAGGAAGCTCTGGTAAGATGGTGATAACTGTTTAAACTAAAATACCCTCATTTGGAATTTAATCAATACAGAGCAACTGAAGATAATAGTTACTAACTGCTGTTACCAATTTCTGGACTAAATTCCTGACTAAAGAGCTGCATGTAAGTTGAGGAGATGGCTCATGGGTTTAAAATCACTATGAAATCTCAGGCTGGCATTGATCTCACAGCAATCTACCTACCTCTGCTTCCTGAGTGATGGGATTAAGGGCACATATGACCATGCCTGGGATCATAATGTAATTCCATCAAACTTTTAAACAAACAAATAAGAACTCTTCTCAAGATGTTCTACAATATAGAGGGAAGGAACATTCCAAATTCATTTTCGGAAGCTAGTGTTATCCTGATTCCTAAACTGGATAAAAGCACACTAATAAAGAAAAGTACAGACCCAGTCTGTTCCCTGATGAATATAGATACAAAAAATCTTCAAGAAGATTCTTATAAACTGAATTCAAGAACTCATTAAGAAATTTATCCATCCTGAAGTGGGATTCATACCGGCAGTGCAAGGTTTGTTCAACATATGTGAAACAATAAATGTGATACACCACATAAACTTAAGTAGAGAAATCTCAATTGATACAGAAAAGACATTTTAAGAAAGTCCACTATGCCTTCATGAGGATGCTAAGCTAAAAGACTTGGCTTGTTGCCTGCCTGCCTTTTTGTCTGTCTGTCTTGTCTGTCTGTCTGCTTGTGCTCTCTCTCTCTCTCTCGCTCTCTTCCTTCTCTCTATCTCTGTTTCTTTTCTTTGTTTATTTCTTTGCAAGGAGAGAGAGAGAAATATGAGTGGGCCAGGGGCTCTAGCCACTGTAAATGAACTCCAGATGTTTGCACCACTTTGTGCATCTGGCTTTATATGGTTACTGGGGAATCAAACTTGGGCAATCAGCCTTTGTAGGCAAGCGCCTTAACTACTGATCCATTTCTTGTATCACTTTTTACCTTAGTCCTCTTTAAATCTAGTATCATATACACTGGCTTATCCATGCAACAGCATACAACTGAAACTGAATAGCCTGTGTAGCAATTACTTTCTCATTGCTGAGACAAAACACCCAACCATAACAAGCTTATTTGGAGGAAAAGGGTTTATTTTCAGGGTTACAGTTTTTTTAAGGGGACATCTCATCATGGCAGAGAAAAGCATAGCATGAGCAGGAAGCTGGCTCACCTCTTCCTACATCAGTGGCAAGTAAAGAGCACTCCAAGTGTGCCAGCTCTCAACATCTAGTAGTGCTGGTGTAATCAATCTTAAGGTGTGCCATCAGCAACATACCTCCTCCAGCAAGGTTTCACCTCCCAAAGATTCCAACAGCTAGGGACTAAATAAGAAGCTTAATCTCAAACACTTGAGGCTATGGGAGACAGTTTACGTTCAACTTGCTAAGCAGAGAGTCCCTTCAGGGGTTTTGGACAAATTTTTAGTTTCTTCCTTGCTATAACCTCTGCTGCCAAGATTAATGAGTGTCTACCTGTCTCTTAAGGGCACTGATTAAGAGAAAGATATTGCACAGAATGAAAATGCTTCTTTCTTATCTTCTAAAGTGAAGATCAGTTTATACTTGTAAAGTGAGGAGACTTACTACTTGAATAAAGTCCTGTATCTTAAAGGCATGTGCTGGCTACCACGCTGGACTATTAATAGTCGAGGTTTAAATTTGGTAGGTTATATATGTTTGAAAATATGTCCATTTCTTCCATGTTTTCAGCTTTTTGGAATATAAGTTTTCAAAGTATTCTCTGATGGTGTTTTATATTTAATTGTGGTATATTGTTTCTATTTTTGTTAATTTGGGTCTTCTCTTTCCTTCTTTTTGTTGGTTTGGCTAAGAGTTTATTATTCTTATTTATTTTCTCAAAAAAACACCTTTTCATTTGATTGATTCTATGTATTCTTCTTTTAGTGTCTATTTCAATAATTATAGTCCTAAATTTTATTTCTTTCCATCTAATGATTATGGGATTGGTTTGTTGTTTTTCTAGAACCTTGAAGTGGATTGTTAGTGTGTTTGAGATTGCCCTAATTTATTTGATATGAATATTTATAGCTATAAAGTTTCCCCTTAGGACTTACTAAGGTTTTTTTTTTCATTTTCTACTAGAATTTATATTGTTTCTATATTCTCTCTTTGTTACTACTTTTATTACACTGTGATCTGATAGGATACAAGGAATTACCTCTTTTAGTTTATTTGCTAAGGTTTGTTTTTTGGTCTATTATATGGTCAATTTTGGAGATGTTTCCATGAGCTGCTGAGAAGAATGTGTATTCCCTATCTGTTGGATGGAATAATGTATATGTTAGGTCCAGTTGAACAATGGTGTGATTTAGCTCTGAAGTTTCTTTGCTGATTCCTAATCCAGATGAAGTGGGGTACTATAGAAATCTGTCACTAGTATTTTGTCTAGACCTATGTGTTCTTTTATGTCTGTTTAAA
This sequence comes from Zapus hudsonius, assembly GCA_004024765.1. Classification (NCBI taxonomy): domain Eukaryota; kingdom Metazoa; phylum Chordata; class Mammalia; order Rodentia; family Dipodidae; genus Zapus; species Zapus hudsonius. The sequence goes on from PVHP010010978.1 coordinate 13,447, forward strand.
GGAAAAGTCATGCTGAAAAATACATTACAAAAGTTTGTCTTCATTTATTCATCCAGTAAATTATTTAATGACTGCTCAATTTTGGCCTGGGTCTATGATAAGATGAAGAAATAGAGATATCCTGGTACAGTTTGTAATCTTCTGGCAGACAGTGGTGTGAAATATACTCTGTACAGTATCAGGCAACAGGCCAGAGTGTACCTTAGTAAAAAAGAAAGCTACGGCTGTGATTTATTCCTTCTGGTACACACAATTTTTACACCAGATTTCCCATGCCCCAGAGATCACCAGTAAAACAAGTATGGCAGTCCAAAAAGTACAACACTTGAACTGTAGATAAGCATGGCATACCCAGAAAACTGCACAAAGTTCAGGACTACTGATAGAACTTTCAGAGGATGAGGCATCAGGTACCTGGAGGTAGACCTAAAAGTGATGCCTAGTAGGAAATCCAAATGGGAAAAAATTGCATAATTTGAAAAGATAGGACATCTAGAAGTAGAGACCCAGGCAGGTAATTGGTAGACATGAAGATATGAAGAGAAAGCAGACAAAACACAAAAGGGAGTATGAATGGCAATAGTTTTTCATGATTAACAGTATCATTTAAAACTGCAATGGCCCAATCACAGGCATTGTTAATATAGAGCCCTAGTTTTGAAGCCTGGCTAAAGGAATGTGATGGTTAGGTTTTGTTGTCAACTTGACCCTTTAATTACCTTGGGTAAGTCTCTGAGGATGTTTACAGGAAGACAGTCTCTCAGCAAGGGGCAGGATGTAAAGAAGCTCAAAGTAAACATCCTTTCCTATGTGGGACATGCATGAAGGAAATTCCAGAGACTCGGGAAGCCATTAAGTCTGGGACAGGGTTGCAAGACCCCACCCTAAGCTAAATAAAGGGGAATTTTTCTGCTTGGCCCTCCTTCCTGTTTTGCTGTTCTCTGTGTGTGGTATAGGTGATGGGTATCTCTCTCTGCTCAGACCTGTGAAAAAGGGCCAGCTTCACTTGCTGTTAGGGAACTTCCCCTCAATCTGTAGTTTCAATAAATTCTTTCCTCCCCAAAACTGTGCCTGGTTTGAAGATTCATCACAGCAGCATGTGACTGACTACGACAAGGAACATATAAATCTACCCATGGAGGCACTGGTACACAAACAATTTTACCCAGACCAGGACTTCACAAGGCAGAAACAACCAATGCCTAGTTTCTGGAAAAAAGTACAAAGCTAATCATAATCACTAGAAAGTAGTCAAAAGCAGTCTTACAAAAATCTAAACACAGTCAGAATGAGACTAGCAAACATGCTGAACTGCTGAACTAGCAGCCTCAGGTTCCCAAAATACTTTTCAATTTGGGTAAGAATGGGGCCGAAAGCCTTGTTAAAAAGGCTAACCTGCCTCCACCCCCATTCTATCCAAGCAAATCAGCATGCCCTCCCAGCCCTTCCAACATGAGACATTATGAAGCAAGTTCATGAGGAATTACTGAAAAATAATGAGTGTAATTGGCAGCCTGTAGTTCATGAAGCCATCCAGGGTATGAGAATAAGTAGTACCATTTATGCCTCATTCCACATTTGGCTTTCAGAGAATTCATGGAGGAGGAAACACAAATAGCCTCATCTACTTTTTATGTAGTTCTTCCTGAAGTTGTAATGAATAATGGATAATAGAACTGGGTCTTAGCTGTTTCCTCCTCTATCGCAGGATCTAAAAGGATATGGGTTTATTTATTTATTACAGTCCTAGTGTCAATGTCTATCTAGTACAGTGCAGAGCACTAGAGTAAATGTTCAAAAAACTATTGGTTGCAAAAAAAAAAAAAAAAGAAAATTCCCCCAATCACACATTCAAATTTGTTTCTTAAAATTTAAGTCCTTTCATTTGGATCATACATTATTTTTAAATGTGGGAATATTTACAGAAAACAAAGTAAGTATCTTCATCATTTAGGAGCCATTAGATATATTCCCAGGCCTGTGATTTCAGACTCATGGTACCAGAAACTCTGGGAATAAGAATTAGCAGTGTGGGTTCTAGTAAACCTTTCAGGTGATACTGATGCATCATAAAGTGTCTATAAAAATGGTAACTGAAGTCTGAGTGATTGTCTTAATCCATGCTACAATAACAGGATACAAAATGTCACAGATTATTTGGCCTAAATAATAATTTTCTTCTTTCATTTTTAGAGCCTGGAAAGACCAAAATCAAGGATTTGACAAATCTTGTGTTTAGTGAAAAGCAATTTTTCTGGTTTGCAGACAGTCTTCATAGACAGAGGGGTTATATATAACTCTCTTGCCTCTGATAAGGTCAATGGTTCCATTCATGAGGCCTCCATTTTTATAACCTAATCCCTTCCAAAAGGCCCTATTCACTATTACACATTGGGGGTTAAGTACACTGTTTCTGACCAACAGTGGGTAATAAACTACTGCTACTCTCTTTTATCAATGTCTTTAGATGTCAACTGAAAAATACACAAGGTGTACCTGGTTGATGGAAACCGTGACTTTAAAAATAATTTGAATGTTCTCTAGTCCTCATTTCCTCTGAATTCTAACTTTAACTTGTTATACAAATCCAGGAAATGACTGTAAAATAATGATGGCCATGACTCTATAGTAACTATTTGAAGGTTTTGGTTTAATTTTTTAAAAGTGTTTATTATACAAAGGCAAAATGAAAATTATTTGTTAAAGCTGGAGTGGTTATAGTTTCTTTTTTAGTCTAAGCATTGTAAAGCATTAGCAAGGTTTGCATGGGCACATTCTTGGCTGTGTTCAGACACCATGATTGTGTTATATCATCAAGTTTATGGATTAACTGCATTGTTAAAGGTCACTCATGTCCAATATTTCCATTGACTCTAAAATTGCTTAATGCTCTACTAAAAGCTACTATTTAAACAAAACCACTTCTACTTGGATACTAGTAGGTATCTGTATAGAAAGTGAATTACAAGTTTTTTTGTTTGTTTGTTTAATCTCACACTTAGGTGTCCAAGGATTGTAGATTTTCATTCTGATCCTTGGTTAGAGGCATAGAATGTGACTGGGCCTGGGAGATAGCCAAGAAAAGATTTTAAAATGTTTTAAAACTTTATTTTAAAATAAGTTTAGATTTATAGAAAAGTTACAAAAAGATAGTTCAGAGTTATTTCCGTATACCCTACATCCAGTTTCCTGCACTATCAACATACTGTACTAGTAAGTAATTTCCATGTGTCACACTAAATAAAGCAATATCAATACATTAATTTAAAATAAAGACCATATTTGTTAAGATAACATTAGTTTTATTTTTTTCTTTAATGTCACTTGTTTCATGATCTCAGAATATATTTGTCATAATGTCTCTTGCAGCTCTTCTTGGTTATGACAGTTTATCAGAATATTTTTTTTTATTTTGGTGAACTTGACCGTTTGAGAGGTACAGTGACACTTTGTAGAATGTTTTTCAATTAAAATTTGATTGTTTTTAATGATTAGATGGGGTGGAAGCCTACTGAAGTAAATGTCATTTCTATTGCATTATATTAATGTTACATATCACCAGCAGGTTGACATTGATCTTCGTATTTGCCAGGTGCCTCCACTGTAAAGATATCTCAAACAAACAAACAAACAGATACAATTGAGCCCTAGACAGTGCTACCAAAAAGTAGCTATCTTCCATTCACTTCCTCCTTCACTAAGTGCGTTGTTCAGTCCTACTTGCCTCCTGGCAATTTCTCTAAACTTGCCTTGCTTTTACCCAACTCAAGGCCTTTGTGCAAACTGATACCAATATCTACTCCTAACTTGCTTTGCATTAACTAATACTTCATTCTTTCAATTATCTACTTAAATGTCATCTCAAACAGAATTCTCCTACTCTAACAAAAACAGAATATATTTCTGATATTATCTTTGTATTCTCTTCAATTTATGCATAAAACATGAAAAATGGGTAAATATAATATGTTAAATTCTTAAAATATTCATTAGATTACAAGGTTCATAAGGACATGAACTACTTTTGCTTTTATTCACCAGTCTGCTTTGCTTAGCATAATATTTGCCTGGTCACCACAGGCTAAAAAAGGAGTATTATAGTTTGGATCTGGTATATTCCCAGGAAGTCCATGTTATAAAGGCTTAGTCTCTAGCTTAGCACTATTGGGAAGATGGTAGAAACCTTTAAGAAGGACTTAGGGGAAGGTAATTGTGTTTGTGTCCTTAAGGTGTTGGTAGGATTATTTTTTTCTCTTTTATGCCCTGGCCATGAAGGTATGTACTTTTACTGAAATGCTTTTATTTTATTTTATTTTATTTTATTTTATTTTATTTTATTTTATTTTATTTTATGTTAGAGAACGAAAGAGGCATTCAGGGAAAGAGTGAGTATGGACATACCAGGAACCCCTGCCACTGCCATTGGACTCTAGGTGATATGCCACTTTGTACATCTGGCTTTAGATGAGTACTGAGGAATCGAACCCAGGTCATCAGATTTTGCAAGCAAATGCCTTTAACCTTTGAGCCATCTCCCCAGCTTAAGGGTAAGTATTTTTATTGACCGTGTACTCTTGTCACAGATACACTATCTTGACACAGGCCCCAAAACTGTATAGCCAATTCATCACAGGCAGTACTTTAATCTAAAACTGTAATTCAAAATAAGCTTTGTCTCTTTAAAAGATTATTATTATCCCAGATACTATTGTAGTGATCAAAATATGACTCACATAAGGTATGAATGCATTAACTATAAAATAGAATGTTAGTATTTCAGTATCTTGGGATAGGTATGAGTTAAAGTATATGTACCTCTCCATGAATATCTTCAAATGCCCTTGACTAACAGTCTGGAAATAATGTAAAGTTCTATTTACAAGGATTTAAATGAATGAACAGCCTACCTTGCTCTTAATTGCTTTCTTGGGTGTTTTTTTTTTTACTCCTTTCCATTACTAATTATAGTTGCTAATAAGCAGGTGGAATTTTTATGATTCCTACTGGTATGATTAACTAAGAACAGCTTTAACAAGATGTCAAATGCAGGATCATCATGCATGATACAGAACAAATTCATTATACATTGGAGGCATGCCAACTGGACTCTCTCAACCTCAAGCCACGGGAATAAAGTTCTGCATTTTCAGGTCAAGTGTTTAGCTCATCAATGTGCTTTTGGGTTACATAACCTAGGGTGATCCTGTAGAACTGTGTGGCCACCAACCAACACTCAGGAACATTCTGGAGGTATGAAATGGTACAAGTTAATGCTATTTGAAAACAAGTTTATTTCCTTCTGTATTTTGTCTGTTGGAGTGGATACAAAAATCTATACATGAGATAAAACAACATAAAACTAAGTACATACTACATGTACATACACACAAATACATGTATACATACAAATGCAAATGAGACATTTGAACATGATTGGTGAAGAATATCAAAATCAGTATTTTGATTGTGACATTATGCTAGAGTTTTAACCTATTATCATAGGAGGAACTAGATAAAAGGTACACAGGAGCTCTCTGTACTTATTCTTACAATTGTATATGTATCTAAAATCATCTCAATAAAAATCCATTCAAAAATGGGGCAGTGAACTGAACAGGGAAATTACAAAGGAGAAAATACAAATGGCTAATAATCACTTAAGAAAATGTTCAACATTCTTAATCATCAGGGAAATGCAAATGAAAACGAGATTCCATCTAACTCCAGCTAGAATGGCAATTATTTTTAAAAAATCTAACAAGAATAGATGTTAGCGAGGATGTAGGGAAAAAGGAATCCTCATTCATTGCTGGTGGGAATGCAAACTTGTACAACCACTAAGGAAATCCATGTGGAGACTCCTGAAAAAGATGAAAACAAAGCTTCCAACTGACCCAGCTACTCCTCTACTGGTCATCAAACCTAAAGGCTTCACTCTTCAATACAGAGATATTTGCTCAACAATGTTTATAGTTGCTCAATTCACTCTAGCTAAGAATTGGAATCAACCCAGATGCCCATTGCTGGACAAATCAATATCAAAGTTGTGGCACATTTACTCAATATAATTCTACTCGGCAGTAAGGAAAAATGAGAATGGGATTTGCGGAAAAGTGGATGGACTTGGAACAGATCATAATCAGCGAACTCACACAAGAACAGAAAGACAAACGCTGCATATTCTCCCTTATCTGTGGTTCCTAACCAGGTACAAATAGAAGAGCAAGCAAATCTGACAGGCAACTCAAGAGACAGATATTAGGGATGGAAGGGGATGGGGGAGGGAACGGGAGGGTGAGATACACACAAATCCAAAATGAATTGGTACCATAGAACTTTACTCTTGGACAGTAAGCTAAAAGATATAACCTACCAAAGGAATATGGGGGTATCCTCTGGTAAGAAGGGCCCTGAAGAGGATGGGATAAATCCTAACCCTAATACATTTAGATATGGGTTATAACTCCAAGTACCAAAAATGGGTTACTACCCACGTTGAGCTGTTGATCTAAGAGACCTACAAGGTCCACAAAACAAGACAGACTTCTGTCAAAGCACCTGATCACCCATTCGAAGTAAAAGATAAGACCCTATTGCTAAAAACACAGGCTGCTGCCACACAACATTAAGAGACCCGGCTAGAATCTGGAAAGAAGCCAGTTCCCAGACGGTTAGCCCATGCAGTGCTGGAATGTGCTACATGAGTTGCCAGGGAAGACTGGCAACAATTTTGGGAGAAAGCAGTGGACACTGCTATAAAACAGTGACCAGCATGACAAGATGTATACCCCTGTGTAATAGTGGCACTCAACCTAGGCAAGTAATCGACGGCTCTCTGATTGGCTGATTGGCTAAGAGATCTTCTCAGTGGCAAAGAACCCTTAGCTGGAACTGGGTTCCAAGCCAAATCCCTATGGAAACAAGAATATTGACCCTATGGGGAAGTTTCCACTAACCATGAGCCTAAAGAGAGGCTACACCCAATATAATCTCACCAATAGTCTCACTTGTCCCATTTAACCTATACTGATTTCATACTCCGTTAGAAAATCTGTATTTTATTTTTCATAAGGCTGAAAACACCATGGACAACTGAACTCTACCAACAAGACCAGAAATGATAGCTGACTCCCTGGTAGAAGATAAACCACACCTAAAGCAGAAGCTAATGCCTAGATGAGAGAGAAAGTGGTGAGATGAGCATGAGTGCTGCTTCCATAGCCAGCCTGACAACCTGCACCAGGGTAATGGAGACCAACATGGAGGACACTCAAATGTTCCAAAGCAGAAAATCAGAGGCTGCTAAGAGCTCAACACTAAAAAGACTTAAAACTCACTCACCATGGCTCAGGGAAATGGGGGTAGAAATAGTGTAAGATTGATCCATGGTTTGGAGAATATCCAGGCACACCCCCCCCCCCAATGACTCTCTACTGTTTCAACATAGAAACATTAGGATGTTCCAGAATTCATTTACATACTTTTCCTCAACAAAAAGAAGCTGAAAGATGCAAGAACAGAAGTAGCTCTAAATATGAATGTCCATAGAGGGAAAGAATACTGAAAGAACACTGTAATCTCTATAAAAAATAATTGTCTATCGTAAATTTACTTCACATCGTGGTCACAAAGAGTAAAAGGCTATTATAAAGCAACTAGTTAACCCTGTGCATTTTAAAGGCTTGACAAAATTCACCAAGCTTTAAAATACTTATTAAAAAAGAGATATAGACTATCTTTTTAAAATTTTACATAGGGATAGACTGTTTAAACATGATACATGACATTTTCAATACAATGAGAAACTTATGGTAGTGGCAAACGTGTGGCCACAGCACTGAGGAGGAAGAGACAAGAGGATCATTCTCAATGCCTATTTAAGAGAGACTGAAAGGATGGGAGGGAGGAAGAAAGGAAGGAAGGAGGAAAAAGAGAAAAAAGAATTTAAAGAAAAGAAAAAAGAAGAGAAAGGAGAAATTAATTGCTAATGGACAGTTAGAAACAATAGGCTGTCAGGGACAATAAAAGGACTGGAGTTAGGCCACAGAGATAAGTAACAAAAACGGAATCTCATGTTCTGTCCCCATCCTGGCACTCTTCTAAGAGACACAACAGGCCCCTGAATGGGAAAGGACGAACCATTAGGGCTGTGGGCTAACTGAAGTACCAAAAAGTGAAGTTAATAGGAAGAAGAGAAAGCCAGTTCCTCTATAAAATCCCTAAGCAGAGCTCCACTATGGACTTCCAGCTCTGGAGTTCCTCCCATCCTGATAGGAGCTTTTGCTTTCTCTGAAATAAAGTTTTCCTTGGTTATATCAATTTTTCTTTCCTCTAAGTCTTTAATGGGCTGAAAGAAGAAGCCCATGTCTCCTATCTCCCAGCGGCTACACTATGACACCCAATATTCATTGCCAATTTAACTGTATTTAAAATAATAATGGAAACACACCTTCCAATGTTTTAATGAGAGTGTTTCCAAAAGTTTTACCTGAGCAGGGAAAACACAATGTGAACTTGGCAGGTTGTGAACTGGAGCCCTGAAATAAATAAAAAGGAGAAAGCAGGCTGAACATCTGCATTTACCTTTCTGCTTCTCGACTATGCATGAGTATGACTGGTATCTCACATTTCTGCCGCCAAACCTTTCGTGCCACAATGAATTGTACCCTCCAACTGTGAGGTAAATTAAAAGTCGTCCTCATTATATTGCCTTTGTCAGGTATTTTGTCAGAGCAATGAAATGGGCAAACACAAGAAATGATGACACCCAAATAGAATTACTTAGAGGAAACTCCAGACCCCCCCCCAAAAAAAATCCAAAACACAATTATGATTAACATACAACAAATTTAAAGAGGAAATGAACAAATGGCTGAATTAAATGCAAGAAAATCAACAGAAATAATTCAATAGCCACCTGAATGAATTCAAAAAATTATAAACAAACACCTGAATGACTTTAAAAAATAAAAACACAATCAACTAAATTCAATGAGAAATTCACACCAAATAAAGGAATATGGAACACAAAAAAGAGATAGATGCTGAAAAAAATGGAAATCCAACATGAAGTAACTCAATTAAAATGTTCCCAAAAAAGACATACAACCAGGACAGAAGATGTGAAAAACAGAATATCAGGACTTGAAACAGAGTATCAGGACTTGAATGCAAGGCAGATGAAATAGATGGTGAGCCCAAATCAATGACAAGTTTTCAAAAACTGTATGAACAGAACAGGAGAAAAATGTGAGACACTTTATAAGACAAAACATTGAAATCACAGTCACACAAGAAAGGGAAGAACTGCAGGGTAAAGGGCATATAAAATATCTTCAAAATACAAAGTATGTATTAATAATAGGAAAATGAAGGCAAAAATCTTCTGTCTCCTACCAAATAATCTTTAATTCTACAACATTTCTGCCAAAAGCAATTACAATTTTGAAAAGCCTTTCCTCTGGCTTGATAGAAAGCTCATTGTAGAAGCTGTAAAAAGGTAAGAGCTGGGCATGATGGTGCATGCCTGTAATCCTGGCACCTAAGAAATGGAGAGGGATCTGATCATCATGCTATATACATAGTGAGTTCCAAGCTAGCAAAGGCTCTATAAGACTCACTCTTAATTTTTAAACTCTAAAACCCAGAATGGCTTATAATGGAGTATTTAAATAATGAAAGACCATGTTGCCAACCCAAACTACTATACCCAGCAAAATTATCATTTATAATAGAAGGAGAAAGAAAAAAACATTCTGTAATAAAATCTAGCTATATGAATACATGAGTACTAAGCCAACCCTACATAGAACACTAGATGGAATACTTCACATTGAAAAATAAACATATTGAACAGGGTAGAGTATGGGAAAAAATAGCCCTAATACAGTTTTCAACACAAATTAAGATTATAAATAAAAAACAAACTCCACAAATTCAATCTGATACTTTTCAATAATAACTGAATACCAATGGGCTCAACTTCCAAACAAAAGACACAGGTTAACAGACTGGACTGGAAAACAGGATCCATCCTTTTTCTTTCTTCAAGAAACCCATCTTAACATTCAAGACAGATACTACCTTAAGGTGAAATGATGGAAAAAGATATTTGAAGCAAATGGGAATGGGAATGGGAAACAGTCAGGCATGGCTATATTACCTGACAGAATAGACTTTATAGCAAAAGTAACCAAAAAAAGATAAATAAGGGCACTTTATATATAGCAAGGGGATAATTCAACAAGAGGATATTGTAATCCTAACCATATATGCAACAAACACAAGTGAACCAAATGTTTTAAAAGCAAACTCTTATACACAATAAACCAGAAATAAATCTCAAGACAATAACAGTGGGTGACTTTAGCATCTATTTTCAAAAGACAGGACTAAATAGAAAACAAGCAAAAGGAACCATGGAGCTAAATGACACCAGAGATCAAATGGACTTAACCAACATCTACAGAACATTCCATCCAAACTCTACAGAATACACATTTTTCTCAACAGCTCATGGAACCTTCTCAAAATAGATCATATTAGGACACAAATTTAGGAAAATTGAAACTCCTTGTATCTGATCATAATGCAATAATGGTAGAACAGAAGATATACAAACTCATGGAGATGATACATATTATTGAACAATGAAAGAATCAATTAAGAAATAAAGAAGGAAAACAAAAAATTCTTAGAATAAAAATGAAAACAAAACCTAGCAAAATCCATGAAATACAATGAGGGCATTCCTAAGAGGGAAATTTAAACTTCTAAATGCCTTCATTACAAAAATAGAGAGATCTCAAATAATAACTTAACTATCCTTCTGAAGTCTTTGGAAAAACAAGGACATTCCATCCCATGTTCCAGATGGAAAAAATAATTAAGAACAGGGCAAAAATCAATGAATTAGAATGGAAGAAAACAATTTTTAAAATTGATGAAACAAAGAGATGGAGCTTTGGAGAAATAAACAAGACGGATAAGCCCCCCCAACAAATTAATCAAAGGAAAGAAAAGAACCTAACCATCAATATTAGAGATGAAAACTGAGATATTACAACAGATACCAATGAAATTGGGAGACTCATAAGGACATAGTTCAAAAATGTATACTTGAACAAACTGAAGAAATGGATGAATTTTTTGACATATATAATCAACCTATCTTGAACACAGAAGAGATATACAATCTAAAGAGAGCTAATGAGATTGAAACTAATTAAAAACCTCCCAATCAAAAATAAACAAGTCCAGGTCTAGAGGGATACAATGCTGAATTCTATGAAATCTTTATAGAAGAACTGAAACTACTGCTTCTCAAGTTATTTCATGGAATTGGAAAGGAGGAAATGCTCCCTAACTTCTTCTATGAAGCAAGCATTACGGGAATATTAAAACAAGAGAGAGAGAACGAGAAAGAGAGAGAAGAAAATTCAAGACACATATCCCCAATGAACTTAGATGCAAAAATTATCATTAAAACTTTTGAAACTTGAATCCAAGAACACATCAAAAATAGCATCCACCTGGATCAAGTAGGTTTTATCCCAGGGATGCAGAAATGGTTCAACACAGAAAGCATATAAATAGACTAAGGCCAGAAATCATATTATTATCTTAGTAGATGCCCAAAAGGCCTTCAAAAAATACAGCCATGTTTCATGATAAAAATAATGAAGACTAGAGATGGAGGAACATATCTCAACATAATAAAGGCTGTATAAAACCAACCTAAAACCAAAATCATAAAACTTGGGGGAAAACTTGAAGCACTTCTACTGAATTCTAGAACAAGACAGGTGTGTCCACTCTCCCCACTGCTACTTAACATAGTATTTGAGGTCTTAGCTCCAGCAATAAGAGAGAAATAAAAGGGACACAAATTGGAAAGGAAGGAGGTCAACCTAGCCTTATTTGCAAATGATATGATTCTGTGCTTAAGACCCATAATGCTCTATCAATTAAGTACTAGAGCTGATAAACACTTTTAACAAATCAGCAGAATATAAAATTAACACAAAAAAACAGTACCCTTCATATATGCCCATGACAAGCATACTGAAAAAGAAATTAGGGAAACATGACCATGTATGATAGCCACAAAAAATGGATATCTTGGAATATCCCTAACCAAGGAAATGAAACATCTCTACAAGAAAAACATTAAAACACTGGAGAACAAAAAGAAACATGCTCATGGATTAGAAGAATTAATATCATATTAATGTCCATCCTACCAAAAGCAACATAGAGATTTAATGCAATTCCAATCAAATTTCCAGAAACATTCTTCACAGAAATAAAAAAAATAAACTCAAAAGTGATCTAGAAGCACAAAATGACTCAAAAAGCCAAAAATACTCTCAGTAGAAAGAATAATGCTGGTGGTATCACCATGCCTAAATTCAAGATATACTCTAAGCCACATAAAAAGAGCATGGCACTGGCATAACAGCAAATATACACATCAATCAATGGAACAGAAGAGGATCCAGGTATATGTTCAAGTAACTACAGTCACCTGATTCTGACAAAGAGACTCAAAACACACTGGCAAAAAGACAGAATTTTCAACAAATGTTTCTAGAGAAACTGGACAACCACATGTGAAAGAATGAATCTAGACCTTCTTCTCTCACCCTGTGCAAAAATGAACTCCAAATGGATCAAGGACCTCAATATGAGGCCTAAAACTGTGAAGTAACAAGAAAAAGAAGGGAGAATGCTCCAAGATATACGGGTCGAAAAAGACCTTTGAATAAGACTCCAGTGGCCTAGAGAATAAGACACTCAACCACTGGGATCTCTTGAGACCAAAAAGATATTGTACAGCTAAGCAAACCACCCACAGTGTCAATATACAACCTACAGAATGGGACAAAATCTTTGCCAGCTATACATCTGACACAGATATAATAACTAGAACACATAAAAAACTCAAATAAGAAAGCAATAAAAGATGAATCAACCCAGTCAAAAAATGTGGCAGGAAACTAGAGAGTTCTCAAAAGAAGAAATACAAATGACCAATAAACAGCTAAAGAAATGTTCAACGTCATTAGCCATCAGGAAAATTAAAATTAAAAGTATTTTGAGAGTCCGGCTCACTTTGTTCATAATGGCTATCAACAAAAAAAAATCAAATGAAAGCCAAGTGTGGTGGTACACACCTTTCATCCCAGCACTCAGGAGGCAGAGGTACCAGGATCACCATGAATTCAAGGTCAGCTTAGGAATACAGAGTGAATTCCAGGTCAGCCTGAGTTATAGTGAGACCGTGCCTCAAAAAAAAAAATCTCATGATAACAAAGTTGGTGGGAGTCCAAACTGGTATAGCCACTATAGAAACCAATATGAAGATTTCTCAAAAATCCAAAAATAAGTCTACCATTTGACCCAGCCATACAACATCTGGGCATATACCCTAAAGACTATGTTTTACAATATAGATATATCTGTCCAGCCATGTTCATTGCTGCTCTATTCAAAATGTCTAGGAAATGTAATCAGCTGAGATGTCTATCAACTGATAAATGGATATTGAAGATGTTGCATGGAAGCACAATAAAGTTCTATTCAAACAATGGAAAATGAAATTATGAAATTCAAAAGAAAATGGTTGGACCTGGATAAAATTATACTAAGCAAGGTAACCCAGGCTCAGAAAGACAAAAGGCACATATTCTCTCATATATTGATACTAATATAGAATAATTTGATTTGTTTATAAGTTGTAAAAGCATCAGTAGTACTGGTCAGGAAGCTACAATGAGGCTTGGAGAGAAGTGGTGAGATATGAGAATAGGGAGATAGTAGACAGGCCAGTGGAAAATACAAGTAAGAATGTAAGAGAAAAGATAAGGGAAGTAACATATAGGTAGATAGAATTGATAGAATTGAACAGATAATATCATAATTTTCAAGTTGGGCAACTGGAGAATAAGAAATTACTATTACACAATACATTTTATATCTATTCTGTAGGTACTAGATATTACTTGTAAAAAGATAATATCTTTAAAATGTGGTTTTTTTTCCCAAGGCTTACACTGCTGGTTTATGGAGGCATAACAAAGTAACAATGTCCAGCTCCTTACCTCAAAAAACTTTCATACTGTTGGGCATATGTAAGAAACTAGGCAGACATTTGTTAATGCAATGTCAACACATAATTAGATTAAATTATTAATTCCAAACATGAATTCTATAAATCAATTATGTCTTCTGATTTGATTACATTTGATTTTATTTTGATTACACTGCCTCATTAGTACCATTGATATACAAGAATATTTTTTAATATTTTTATATGTTATAGCACCTCCTAGGGTCCCAATTTCCCTGAAGGCCCTCCTCAGTAGAGTTATTGATGCTCACTATGGGGTAATTTGGGCCTCTGTCAGTCTGGGAATGGGGAGGAGGAGTCTGTGCCTGAGTATATGTCTACCCACCCTGTGGCTCTTACAATCTTCCCAACCCCTCTTAAAAAACAGTCCCTGAGCCTTGGTGGGTATGTTAGCAGTTAACTTCAGTGTTGAGTTCTCTGTAACCTCTGTATTTCTGTTAAGATGTGTTTCAGTTCAGCACAGAGTTTGTTGCTGTTTCCCTGGAATTAGGTGTCAGGCTAGCATTGGGAGAAATAGTCATGTAGCTGCTTCTTCTACAGTTTCTTCTGAACCGTGGTAAATGTGATAGAGGTGAGTACAAAAATATTATAATGGTAATCCCTTAAATCTCAAAATAACAATATATACTTTCCTGATACTTTTCATGAAGATCAAGTGTTTTATGTGGCTGTAGAGAGGGCTCAGTGGTCAAAGGTGTTTGTTTGCAAAGCATGCCAATAAGGGACCAATGACTTTAGCATAAATAAAGCTGGATACAAAGTGGCATATGCATCTGTGATTGTACAAACCTACTGTAACGGGGATCTGGGGGTTAGAATTTAGATAACGCCCAGCAAAAATTCCAATGCACCCCAAAGTTTAAGGAGTACCCGAGTTCTTGTCTATAAAGTTAAAGAATTAAAATCATAGACAACAAGATAGTAAAGAATAGTGGGAGACTTTATTATTTAAGGGAACATGGGGAGTTACAGAGTTCTCCAGCCACCAATGTGGAGAGAACACGTGTCAGAGAGTTTAACAGAACTTAAGTTGTTTAGCTAAATAAGTAGAATAAGAAAAGGTAATAGAGAGCTCCCATCATGAGGAGGAGAGGTACATGAGGGAAAAAGTCTGGAGCCTGTCCCCACCCCATGGCTGGGTTGGGGTAGGCCTTACCTTCCCCTAAGGCCAGGAGAGTCAGAGGTTCTTCTGTTAGCCTGCCATGTGGGGAAGAGGAGGGCTTTCTTCAAGGGAAGTTAATTTAAGGTTTCCCCAGGTGAGGCAGAGAGACAGCTGATTGGTTCGTATCTGACCAATCAGCTTTAGCACCTAGGTTATAGCTCTAATTAGACACCTCTCACTCAAGGGGAGGGGTTTCTCTGCAAACACCTGACCCATCACACTACCACAATGTGAGATGGAACCAGGAGAATCAGAAGCTTGTGAGCCAGCTGGTCTAATGTTCATCTGTAACAAAGTTACAAAGTTGTCCTCTGACCTCCACACATGTGCCATTACATGTGTGTCCATACACCCACCCCCCAACCCCCGACACACACTTTAGAAAAAAAGATGGTAGGTTTAACTTCAATTACCAAAAAGCAATGACTTTTAAAATAGATTTTATTTGCAGCATCCATTTCATGAAATGATTCCTTTACTATGCTGTCATCCTTTGGTGGAACCACTGACTATAATAAATATAACATTCATAACCATGACATCCATTTCTGCTCTATAAAACTACTATTGGTTTGCCATATGAATTGTCTATTTTCATCCTACTTACACCTACCATTTCCTAGCAGCTGCTACTGAGCCAGCCAATACAGCCTCTTAATAACCACAAATTTGTAACTAACTGCACTCAGGAGTAGAGATGTGAATATCCTTGTGAATAATAGGTAAAAGCAAAAGTCTTGCTCTCAAAGAAGTCTTCCCACAATATTGCAGCACCAAAATAGTCTCCTCCATTAGTGCTATTTGCTAAGCAAGTAATATAACACAGTTGAGCTTAATGAATTTTAGAACATAGTAATAACACAGTTTCTCAGTTACTCAGTTTAGTGTAAAACTAACAAGTACAGACACAATATGTCATTAACAGTATTTTCTAAAATTTGCCATTGTTCCCATCAAAACTATAGACATTTCAGTTCAAATTCATTACAACTAATGGGAAACCTTAAATCTGTGTAAGAGTATAGCCAAATGAAAAATTAAAGAATTGGAGACTAAGAGTAAACAGATGAATCACTCAACTAAAAATACTAAAAACAGAGACATGCTTCAAGATTGTGAAACCTAAACATATAATTTAGGATTATAAATCTTGAAAAGAACTTAGATATAAATCACCCAGGAGCCCTTATATGGTAGTTTGATTATGCCACTTTGTGTCCAGCTTTATGTGAGTACTTTTTAGAATATGGGTCAGTAGACTTGCAAGACTGTGCCTTTAACTATTGGCCCCTCTCTTGCCCCTGCCTTCCATATTTCTAAGCTTCCATTCACTAAAATAATCCTGGGCAAACCATGGATCCTCTGTGTCATAGCCACCCACCGCTGGGATGAATCTCCAAATCAGGCACAATTTTGGGGAGGAAAGTATTTATTAAACAAATACATCCAGGGGAAGTTCCAAAAAAAATGAAGGAAAAGGCTGGCTCCCTTTCACAGATCCAAGCAGAGACAGAGACATCCCAGCACTTCCAGAAGCAAGCAAGCATACTGTAACTCTGTAGCTCACAAAAATGCAGAACTGCCAGACTTGGGGTTCTGGCTGCTGTTTTGCATATGTATCCCTAGTATTTTGCATTCAATTTGAATTATCTCAGGACTAGACACCAGGAGGCCAGGCTAAAGTGACACCTCCTCCAGCCAGAAGGTTAAAGACAATTTACAATTATAATAAATTCCATTGGGAGACATCTACCACACTCTGTCTATTTACTTCCTCAGCTGTATGTAATAGAGTTTGTACTAAGGTATTCAGAGCCTGTCTCTGAACATGGTCTCTATGGTCTCTGAGGTCTGTTACCACTGCTAAGACTCACAGAGCCATAAAGATCAACTCAAGCCTACATTTTCACAGATGGGGTGGTTATCAAACTATATTTGCCATTCACAGTATGCAGACACTGTAAATTTGTTCATTTACCTTCTCATGATCCTAGGATGTAAGTCATTTTAGTTATCCATTTTGTCAGGCCAAGGGGTGCACATATATTTAACCAAGCACTATGCTGTATGTGTATATGAGGAATTACTGGATGAGATTAACATATGAATCAGTATACCAAGCAAAGCAGATTGTCCTTGCCAGCTGGAAACCTGAAAAGACCTTTTCTAGAATAAGGGAGACGTCTTTTTGTCTGTGGAACTTCAGGCTGGGACATTTGTCTTTTGTCTTTAGAACTGAACTGAAATAGCCCTTCTTCCTGAGCTTTGAGCCTACAAACTAGCAAACTACAACTTAAAACTCAGCTCATATGGGTCTCCTGATTGACAACTACAGATTTTAGGACTTGTCAAAAAAGTAATTCTGTGAATCAATTCTGTGCAAAATACATACATACATACATATATATATATATATATATATATATATATATATATATATATATATATATATATATGTTTTCTGTGTACACATTCTGTTGGCTTTATTTCTATAGAGAATTCTGACTAAGACAATAAATCATTGTGTATAAGAAGCTAGTGTTTTTATATAAACAGTTCCTGGTTTTATTAGTTACTTTCTTGTTGCTGGGACAAAACCTCAACCAGAAACGCCTTATTTTCAGTTTACTAATCTCTAGCAGAAGTCTATCACAGCAAGGAAAGCATGGCAAGAGCAGATAGTATCACATGAGTATGGAGAAAGTAATGAGAGAGAGAGAAATAGAGAAAGACAGCAGGATTGGGCTCTATCGCCTCAAAGCCCACTCCCAATGAATCACTTTGTCCAGCAAGCCTCCATCTCCTAAAAGTTCCACAAACTTCCTAAACAATGCCACCCACTGGGAATTAAATATTCAAGCACATGAGGCTATGGGGGACATTTTATATACCAACCAGCATACTGGTACTATTCTTGTGTTTGCTGTTATGTTATTAAAAAAACAATGAAGACAATTTGCACCTAAAACAATTCCGTAGGTCTGAAAATTATCAATGAAATCATGAATCAGTAATTCAAGGCTCTGACTAAATAATTTATTTCTAGACAGCTACTGTCCACCACAAGATTGTGATAGGGTCAATTGTCAACAGAGACAACCCCTCCCCTTGAGTGAGAGATGTCTAGCTAGAGCTACAACCTAGGGGCTAAACCTGATTGGTCAGATATAAACCTATCAGGTGTCTCTCTGACTCACCTGAGAAAAACTTAAATTCCCTAGAAGAAAACCCTCTTCTTCCCCACATGGCAATCGAGTAGAAGGACCTCTGATCCAGGCCTTAGGAAGGTAAGGCCTACCCCCACCCCAGCCATTGGTGGGGTTAGGCTCCAGACTTTATCCCTCATGAACCTCTCCTTCTCATGTTGGGAGCCCTCTGTATCTTTTCTTCTGCTTGTTTAGCTGAACAATATAAATTCTGTTAAACTCTCTGACACATGTTTTCCCCACACTGGTGCCTGGAGAACTACGTAACTCCCCATGTTCCCTTAAATAATAAAGTCTCCCACTATACCTTAATATCTTGTTGTCTATGATTTTCATTCTTTAACCTTATAGACAAGAAATCGGGTACTCTTTAAACTTTGGGGTGCATTGGAATTTTTGCTGGGTATTATCTAAATTCTAACCCCCAATCACCCCATTACATCATGAGTCACCTCTACCACATTGGCCAGAACACACAAGGCATTGCTGAGGAAGTGGTGTCAGGACTACTGATCTCACTGCTACCCTGACAACCAGCTCCAAGGAGACAGTGACAGATAGTGTGCACACTTAAAACTCATCAAAGTAAAAACTCAGATGTTACAGAGAGCTCAACACTAAATGAGATTTCTAACATGCCCATCAAAGCTTAAGGACCATTTTGAGAGATGGGGTAGAAAGATCATAAGAGGTACAAGATGAGTAGGAATATCTTCAGGCATGGTATCCCCAACCCAAGACTGACTGAGGAGGCCTTTGTGACCCCACAGTGAATACCAATAGCCCCACAGAGGAGGTACCTGGAATGGATGTGGGAGAAGGGGATATTACAGAATAACCTTTAAATATTTTTTTTGTTTGTTTTCTCGAGGTAGGGTCTCGCTCTAGTCCAGGCTGACCTGGAATTCACTCTGTAGTCTCAGGGTGGCCTTGAACTCATGGTGATCCTCCTACCTCTGCCTCCTGAGTGCTGGGATTAAAGGTGTGCGCCACCACGCCCGGCTTAAATAATTTTTTAATGGGTAAAAAAGAAATTATTTCAGCACAAAGACATCCTTATAGAAGAAGTTTTCCTGGAGAGAAATTATTTTTTAATAAAAAATTAATTTCTCTCCAGGAAAACTTCTTCTATAAGGATGTCTTTATGCTCAAACTGTTCTCTCCACACCTTTGTGCCACAACACATCTTAGGGATGGACCCCAGGATCTGCCCCCAGTGACATCTCCTCCAGCAGGCTCTAGAAGACTTAAGCAGGATGCTTAACCTTAATCAAAAATACCAGAGGCTATGGTGACATACATTTACATTCAAACCACCGAAATAACCCCTCTTGAAATTATAGTAAACACAAAATAACAATAAAATGTTCACCGTAATAATGATGTTTTGTAAATTGTTTAAATAAGTATCTATAAAATGAAAAACATAAAAATTTATTATAGGGGCCTAGTATGACAGTTCAGTGGATAAAACACTCAGCACACAAGTGTAAGTAACAGAGTTCAATTCTAAGATACCATGTAAAGAGCCAGCAGAGGCAGGCTTCTATAATTTCAGATCTCTCCTGGGGAGACAGGCAAAGACAGGAGAATCTACATCATGAAACTTTCAACCAGAGCAGCAAAAAGAACAGCTGCAGAGAGGGAATGAGAGAAAACCCTGCCTCAAACAAGGACTTGCAAGGATAGACCCAAAAATTGTCTTCTGACCTCCACATGTATGCGGTGGAATGGGCATGTCTCCAAGTACACAGAGACAAACACACACACACACACACACACACACACACACACACACACACACACCCCACAGGTAAATAAAAAAGCTAAAAATTAGTGTGTACCTGCAATTTTAGAACTTAGGAGGTAGAAACGGGAGGACTGGAAGTTCAAGATCATCCTCAACTGCACAATGAGTATGTGGCTAGCCTTGGGCACATGAGAATCTCTCTTAAAAAAATACAAAAATTTACCTGATGGACCTACAGAATGAAAATATATCTAAGTTCTAATCAATCCATTTTGTATTTACAGTGAAGTACTTTGTTCAAGAAAGTCAATGTTGTAAATGTCTAAACTCTTAATTTTTATACAATCCTGAATATGTAGATTTATAAAACAGCAATACAAATCACACATTTACCAATAATAAATCATAAAAACGTATTTTAGAGTAATTCTTTGGTACACCTGAAATTTTACTGTTCATCAATGAAAGCAAATTTGTATATTGATAAAATGGATGGTTTATTTTTATATAAAAATTAAGTCTTGGCTGAATATCTGATACTGTGGGATATATAACATCTTTAACATTTTCAGTGATTAATATTCTAATTTTTTAAAAAAATCAATGCTCAAAAAATGACAGAATTATTTTTAGGGTTCTTTCAGAAAGTATTGGAAATTCTACACTAATCCCAAACCAAAATTCATTTTGTTTTTATAAAACAAAACTGCAATTTTAAAAACCAAACATTCAGGACTGGAGAGATGGCTCAGCGGTTAAGGCACTTGCTTCTAGTGCCTAAGGCCCCGGGTTCAATTCCCCAGGACCCATATAAGCCAGACCCACATGATGGTGGCCCTGGTTTCTCTCTCTCTCTCTCTCTCTCTCTCTCTCTCTCTCTCTCTCTCTCTCTCTCTCTCTCTCTCTCTTTCTCTCTCACTCGCTCTCTTTTTCTCTCTATTTCTCTGCTTGAAAATGAATAAAATATTTTTTTAAATCAAACATTCAAACACAGTATAATCATAGGATACACTAATATAATACTTATGTGCTGAAGAAAACTCATAACATTATGCTTCTCTAAGCAGAAAACTTTGCCAATACAGTATAAACTGATTGTTTAGGTCACCATTCATTGGTATTGCATAGTGTGGTGGCATGTGCATAGCAAAGTACACGTGTTATACAATCACAACCAAGGTTGCAGTGAAGGTGCACAATGCAACATGGGAAGGTGCTAAAAGATTAAAAAAAAAAACCTTTGGGTTCATTGCATTTGATTTAAACAACCCACAGGGAAGATTAGGTTTATACAAATATGATCACCAATATATAAACTTACTAATTTACTACAGCAGAGAATATAAAATGCCTAAATCTATAATGTAAAAGATATATATTTCTGAACACATAGCATGTGAGAATAAAATGTTATTTTCTGAAGTATGACTAAAGGTAGTTTTTTAAATATTTATTCATTTTCAAGCAGGGAGATAGAGAGAGAAAGAGAGAGAGATAGAGAGAGAAAGAGAGAGAGAGAGAGCACCAGGGTCACCACCTTGTGGGTCTGGCTTATGTGGGTCCTGGGGGCCTTAGGCACTGAAGGCAGGTGCCTTAACAGCTGAGCCATCTCTCCAGCCCTAAAGGTAGTTTTTAACCAACATACAAGTGATGTCTGCAGAAGACAATTTTTGGGTCCATACTTGTAAGTCCTTGGTTGAGGCAGAGTTTTCTCTCATTCTCACTCTGCTGCTGTTATTTTTGCTGCTCTGGTTAAAAGTTTCATGGAGAGTCTCCTGTCTTTGCCCATTTCCCCATGAGAGATCTGAGATTATAAAAACCTGCCACTGCTGGCTTTTTACATGGTGTCTTAGAATTGAACTCTGGTACTTACACTTGAGTACTCTGATCTTTCAGTCAGTTCTACATGTCTGATTATAAATGCCAACTAAGATTTTAAAAAATAGTAATCATTTTTAATCCATTCAGCAAATATTTATTCAGTACATACAAAATGCCAGACAGTAAGGCCTATGGGATATAGTAACAAGCAACAGTCAGAGTTCTTGCCTTCATGGATGTTAGTAGCAGAGGCAAGGTAGATATTAAATAAGTTATCAAAAATATACAAATATAAAGTCAATTTCAAAAAGACTGTGAATGAAAGATCTGCAGTGATTTAAGAAAGTGGGAAAGTAGCACTGTCTGAGGGAAGGATAAAGTATATACCCTTCCTTGGGAAATTATAATAATGTTGAATTTTTGAGAAGTATATTCAAAGACAATTGAGTACAGAAGCAGTATGTACCATGCAAGAAGATATAAAAGGTCCCATGGCAAATGGAATACAAAAAGTGTATATATTTTGAAGTAATAAACAGAAAACCATATGGAGCCACATAGGAGCATAAATAACCAAAACAATATGAAAAAGAATAAAGACAGAGGTCTCACATTTCCTGATTTCAAAACATAATACAAAATGATATACAATCAATGTAATTAATGTAATAAAAATTATCAAAACTGTGCAATACTGACATCAAGGCAGATTTATGGACCAATGGAATAAAAAAGAGGCCAAAGGGGCTGGGGAGATGGCTGAGCAACTTAAGGTGCTTGCCTGCAATGCCTAATGACCCAGGTTTGATTTTGCAGTCCCCACATAAAGCCAGATGCACAAAGTGGTGCATGCATCTAGAGTTTGTTTGCAGTAGCTGGAGGCCCTGATGCACTCGCTTGCGCTCTCTCTCTCTCTCTCTCTCTCTCTCTCTCTCTCTCTCTCTTTCTCTCTTTCTCTCTTTCTCTCTTTCTCTCTCTCCTTGCAAATAAATAAAATACTAAAACAGAGCCAAGAAATAAACCACATTTAAAATAAAATAAGCTTCAACAAAGCTAATAAAACCACTCATGAGGAAGAGTAACAGTGCCAAGGAAAACTGGAAAAGAAATGAACAAAAGAATTCAACTGGACCCTTAGCAAGCTTTAGACAAAAAAAAAATCTCAAAGTAGATTAGATACCTAAGGCCATAAAACTTTAAGAAAAATCATAGGGGAGGAATAAGGGTTGAGCTCTATAGTAGAGTATCTGCCTAGAATACATGAGAGTCTGAATTTAATTTCAATAATGGAAGAGAAGGAGAGGATGAAAAGAGCTGGGGAAAAAGTCATTCTTTTTTTTTTTTTTTTGAAATACAGTCTTGCCATGTAGACTCAGGTGGCTTGGTTCTTATATAGCCCAGTTTGGCCTTGAACTCAGGATCTGTCTTATCCTTCCAAGTACTGAGATTATAGGCATGCATCACCTCAACAGGCTCTTTTTTTTCTTATGAGACAAGCTCTCACCAGGTAGCTCAGACTGTACTTGAACTCACAATCAACCTGCCTCACAATCTCCTAAGTGCTAACATTACAGGCTTGCACCAATAAAGTAGCCACAGGGTGAAAAGCTTGATATTTTGATTTTTTCTTTCAACAGGATCTGTTTTTTTTTTTTAACTAAAATAAAACTAAACTAGACTAAATGGGTCTCACCATGTAATTCAACCTGACTTAACACATGTAGCAATCCTGCCCTAGCCTCCTGATTACTACGATTATTTGTAGCCATAAGTCACTATCTCATAGAGGGATTTGAAAATAATATCGTGGTCACAACATTAGAAGCACAGAAAGCAAACAGAAAAATAGGCAAATAGGACTACATTAACTTTAAAATTTATGTTCATTAAAGGAAACAATGAACAAAGTAAAGCAACAATATAAGGAATGTGAAAAAATATTTGTAAGCTATATATCTGCTAAGGGGTCATTATCCAGAATATATAAAGAAATAATTTACCTGGGTATAACAACCACCTTCAAAAACCAGGCAATAAATAGACACTTCTGAAATGATGACATTCAAATGACCAAAAAGTGCACTGGAGTATTCAACACTATTTATCCTCAAAGAAATACAAATCAAAGTGACAACAACTTACAATGATTAAGATAGGCACAAAAATAATAATAACAATGACAAGTATTGGTGAGGGTATAGAGAAACAGAACCCTTGATGGCAATGTAAAACAGTACAGTTGATATGAAAAAATATAGAGGATCATAAAAAAATTAACAAAGAAGTAACACATGATCCAGCAATCCCACTTCTGGGTAAAAAGTCCAAAGAACTGAAAGCAGAATCTTGAAGAAATGTCTGCATACCCATATTTGTAACAGCACTACTGATAATAGCCAAGAGTTGGCAACAAAACAAATGTCCATACTAGGATCGATGGATAAAGAAAAGTGGGTAAATGTGTAAAATGGAGTATTATTCTACCTGTAAAAGGAAGGAAAGAAATCCTTTCAAATGCCATATTCATGGATGAACCTGAATAACATTATGCTTAGTAAGAATTCAGTTACAGGAAAAACACTACATGTGGTATTTAAATAGTTGAACTAAAAGAATAGAGAAGAGAATTATATGTTACAGGGGTTAGGAGGAAAATGGGAAGCTAACTGAGTTGGCTCTTATACATTTGTGGTATATAATATAAATATATTTATCAATATTCAACTATACACTGAAAACAAAGCTTCAAGATAAGTTTTATGCTATGTTTTCTTTTGCAATTAAATGTGAAAATTAGCCAGGTGTGGTGGTGCTTTAATCCCAACACTCAAGAGGCAGAGGTAGAAGAATCACTGTGAGTTCAAGGCCACCCTGAGACTACATAGTGAATTCCAGGTAAGCATGCATGAGAGGAGACCATACCTGAGGGGGGGGAGACTAAATGAGCTGGAAATATGACACATGCCTGCAGTCCCAGCATTTGGGAGGTCAAGACAAGAAGATCAGGAATTCAAGGTCATTCAAAACTACATAGCAAATTCAAAGCCAGCCTGAGCTAAATGAAATCCTATCTCAAAAAATTAAATTAAATTAAATTAAATTAAGCTGGGTAAGGTGGTATACACTGTAACCTCACACCCAGGAGGGAAAGATGGAAGAATTGCCATGTGTTTGAGGTAAAGCTAGTATACACAGAAAGTTCTATGATAGCCAGGGCATACAGTGAGTCCTTGTCTCAACAAAAATAATAGACACAGACAGACAGATGGACAGATGGGTTGGTGGGTGGATGGGTGATATAGACACATACATAGTCTGTGGAAATGGCTCATCACATAAGAGCACTTGCTGTACAAGCATCAGGACTGAGTTCAATCACCAGCACACACATTTAAAAACAAAACAAAACAAAAAAGGCCAGGCATGGTCACAAATACCTGTAACACAGTGGTGGCAGGAATTGGAGACCAGAGGATCACTAGGGATCTGTAGTCACCCAGTATAACTAAAAAATGAGGAGCCACATATCCAGTGAGCAACTCTATCTCAGCTTGATAGAGGAAAACACCTGATACCTTCCTCTGGCATCTACACACATACACACATGAGGCACATGAACCAGCTAACACACACATGTGCATATACCACACACATATACATACCACATATACTACATACACACATACCAAAAGAAGAGGAAAAATTAAATTATTCGAGAAGAGCTGTGGAAAGTAGTTTGGCAGTTCCTAAAAAAGTTACACACACGAACTATGACACAGCAATCCATTTCCTGTAAATAAACTTATGAGAATTGCAAATATGTAAACATAAAATGTGTACAAATCAGCATTATTCCTAACAGTCAAAAAGTACAAGCAGCCTAAATAGCCATTAGCTGATGAATAGATAACAAAAAACATGTGGTATATCCATATAATGGAATATTCAGCCATAAAAAATAAGGTACTGATAACATACTATGTCGATGATTCATGAAAATATACTAAATGAAAGCAGTCACAAAGGCGCATAAACTGCATGATTTTGTTTTACTTTGTCTTCTGAGCCTGGGTCTCACTATATAGATGAGGCTTACCTCAAACTTTTTATGCTCTGGCCTCAGCCTCCTGAGTGTTGGGATTACAAGTGTGGCTACCAAGCCCAGCTGTATGACTTCATCTATGTGAAATACCCAGAAATGGTAAACCCACAGAGATAAGTATACGTATAACTGTCAGGGGTGGGGATGAGAACAGAGATAGGACTAGCAGCTGATACATAGACGGTTTCTTTTTGATATGGCTGAAACGTACAGAAATTGATGGTTGTGACAGTTGCATAATAAATATATTAAAATCACTTAAACTGTATACTCTAAAGTAGTGAAATTTGTTACATAATTTATATCTCAATTTCCATATAAGGAAATGAAAAAAGGGTAAAGCAATACCAGTAAGTTTTTCTCCACAGAGGGGAAAGTCACCAAAGGCCATCAGTTATGTATCTGTAAAAGATCCCTCCAGTACTGTGTGCAAGATGGAGTATAGAAGTGGATGAGATCTATGGCAATGGTCCAGGTAAATGATAGTACTAGCCTGAACATGGATGATACTGGGCATGAAATGAAATGTGCGTATTTGAAAGCAATTTCAGACATGAAACTATTCAGTTTGCTGACATTAAGTGCAGATTAGGGAAAAAAAAAGGGAGCTGGGCATGGTGGCTGACACCTTTAACCCCAACACTCAGAAGCCAGAGGTAAGAGGATGGCTGTGAGTTCAATGCCAGCCTGGACTACAGAGTAAGTTCCAGGTCAAACTGGGCTAAAACAAGACAACACATAAAAAAAAAAGAAAGAAAAGAAAAGGAAGGGAGGGAAGGAAGGAGGAAGATTGCTCCATTTCTAGCTTGTGCCACTAGATGAGCAAGGATGCCATTTACTATCAGGTGAGAAGAGTATCTGATGACTGACTGGAGTTGCACTTGTGAGAAAGCGGCACCAACCTGGGCGTGGTGATGCATTGGTTATTAAAAGATGCAACTCATGCTCTGGTAGTCAGAATGATGTCATCAGCTCTGAATACCTATACATAACCATGTTATCTAATGTGAAATAGAACTGTTGTTACAGATTAAGCTCCTGTACAAAGGCCTGATCCCCAGAATAACTCCAGCATTTAAAATAGCAAATTACTATCCTATGTCTATATAGTAAAAACTTCTGGAAGTGTGTACCTATCACTTAAGCAGGACACCTTAACCACATACTATATCAAATAATAATTATTGCCCCCAAAACTCATTTCATCCCAGTCCCTACCTTACAGTTCCAAATCAGAAGACTGAGGTCACTGGAGTCATGGGTTTCAGGAACAAATTTATTGGAAGATTTGTACCAGCAACTGTTGCAGAGACCTAAAGCCACCTGACACTCATTTTTAGTGAATCCTTTTAAAATTTTTTAATTTAACTACAGTAAAAATAAGGTACTGAAAAGCAAGATTGCAGTCTTCCCACTGTGTTACAGATAAAGTATTTGTGTCCCTTCCCTCCTAAATTTAAATGCTGAAGTCCTAACCCCAAATGTACTATTAGAAGGTGGGGTTTCCAGGAAAATAATTAGATAATGCAGATGGAGCTATGAGAAATGGGATTAGTACCCTCATAAAGGAAACCACAGAGAACTTTCTCATGTCTTTCTGTCATGTAGTAAAAAAAAAAAACTGAGTATACGTAATGCAGAAAAGGACACTCACCAAAACTTACCCAAGTTTTGAAAACTGAGAAATGAATTTCTGTTATTTGCAAACCACCCTGGCTGTGGAACTTTCTTAAAAGAACCCAAACTGATTTTCAGTTAGAACCTATGCCCTCTAAATTGACTATTTCCTTGCTCTAAGTGCCATAAACTTATAATAACCCTATACTATTTCTCAGGTAATTGTTTATTCTATTAATGAGATTCCCCTCCCTAAAATCGCACAACCTTCCATCTTTTGGGTCCCCAAAGGCCCAGTTCACAAGTTATTTCTAGAGGAAGGCTGAATGTACTATGTATACTACTCAAAAGGAGACTAAAGCCAGGTGTATGGACATAGGCCTGTAATGCCAATACCTGTGGAGTCAGGAGGATCAGGTGATTGAAGCCAGCCTGGGCAACATGAAACCCTGTCTTTAAAAAAAGACACCAAGAGATTAAAAAATGAAGCTTATGGGGGGCAGAGCAAGATGGTGGACGAGTAGCAGCCTCGCCAGAACTCTCTCTGAAAAGGTTTGATTTTCCAGCTGGGATCCAAACCCCGGACCGCAGCCGGACCTGATCCCAAGCCCACCCTCTCCCCAGCACCGGGACCACCACAAATGGGGTTACCAGCAGCTCTCTGCTCCACAGAGGAGCACAGGGCCAACCAATCCACCAACCCAAGCTCCCGCCATTATCTCCTTCCGGTGGTTCCCGAGCCAAAGCTGCCTGGTGAGCACCTTTCCCTCACGGGGACCCCTCACTCCAGCACCCGTCTGGTGCACTTCTCTCCACAACCCCCCCCCACATCGACAGGCAGACACAATCCTTAGGCAAACTGACCTACCTTGGTTCCAGTGCCAGACCTGAGGCAGATACCTAGGAACCACAGCAGACGCCAGTTTAGACGGGTACCAGCCAGGAGAGCACAGGTGGTCTCGGCGAGTACCAGGGATCACACACCACTGCCAGGTGGGAAGACACTTAATTCTATAGTTGGTGGTGCTGGGGCTGTTTCTACTGCAGCATACCAATCGGGAACAGAGGCCTATGAGGTGGCTCTAAGAATAAACAGTCACATATAGAGGGATCCAGATGGGTAAAGATCTAAGCCTGTCTGGTGACAGAACTCCCTAACAGGAAAGACCTCTGTTTAAGAGCAAACCTGTGATCATTCCACTTGAAGTAAAGTGGGCTGAATAGCACTCCCCAGGGTGCCTGAGTCCCACTCCCCTAACTGGACAAGGGGCAGAAACCAAGGGAAAAAAAACACAGAAATCAAAGATGGAACTCCCCAACTCAGGGCCCCTAGTCCCATTATGGAGCAGGAAAGTGGCAAAGAAGTAGAGGCAGCAAATATACAATCCCAAAGAGAGAATAATATGATTCCTGTCCACAACTGCAATGCAAACATGAAGCAGTTAATGGCTGATATAGAAATTATGAGAAAAGACATGAATGAGATGAAGCTGACCAACTCAAGCATAGACTACAAACTGAATTTAATGGACAGAAATATGAATGAATTCAGAAACACATTAAGTGAATTGAAGATAAATCAACTAAGGTAAGAGCTAGACAATCAATTGATTAAAGTTAATGAGGACTTAAGAAAACTTAAAAATGACTTTCAGGAATCCCAAACCCCCCCCCAAAAAAATAGACTGGAAATTGAATCTCACAGAAGAATTGGAGACTATAAACAAAATTATAGCAGAAACCAAAAATGAAATGGAGTTGTTAAAAACCTCCCTTGAATCAATCAGTCCCAGAGTTGACAATCTGGAGGACAGACTCTCAGAAGTTGAGGATAAGACAGAAGGAATTAATAAGGATGTCACAGGTTTCAATAAATTCAAGAAATCAAGTTAGCAAAATTTGAGGGATCTATGGGATACTATAAAGAGACCCAATATTCGAATCATGGGGATCCCAGAGGGAGAAGAAGCCCAGGCTAAAGGCACTGGAAATATCTTCAGCAGAATTATTCAAGAAAACTTTCCCTATCTAATAGGAGAAAGTCCACTCAACTTTCAAGGGGTCCAGAAGACTTCAAACGGACAGGACATGAAGAGGAATTCTCCAAGAAACATTTTAATTAAGATGCCTAACATAGAAAGCAAAGAGAAAATACTCAAAGCTGATAGAGAAAAACAAACTGCAACTTATATTTGTATATTTCAGGATGCAGCGAGAGAGCTGTGGCCCAAATAACCCTACCAACCGACCGCAGGCAGAAAGCTGAGATCCTGGCAAGAGATGAGCCACCACAGTCATATCGTGGAGGATCCATATGGAACCCTGCAGAGAATGATGGGATGAACAAGGGACCCACAGCCATAGCCATTCAATCAACTCAGGATAAGCCAGTGAGACAGTAACTAAAGATTCTCGACACAAAAACCCCTAAGCTCATAACATTAAAGCAGCCTTAATACTCACCCACCACAACTCAGGGAACTGAGCAGAAGAGGGGGCGGAAAGATTGTGAGAGCCGTGATGGGGGAGAATATCAGAGGCATGGCACCCCTCAGTAACAACACACTTGGGTCAGGAAAACCCGGCTGAAGACTGGGCTATTATCCATGGTCCCCTACCACAAAGACTGATACAGATGGCCCACGGAGGAGGATATCCAGCTGACTGGGGATGGGGAAGGGGAGCAATGAGCAATTGGGGATAACAACTCATTGTTGGCCCACTAAACAATGTAACTCATTATGGACAATAAAAAAATAAAATAAATGAAAAAAAAGACACCAGGATTAGGAGATTGCTCAGCAGTTAAAGGTGCTTATTTGCAAGCCTGCTGGTTTCATTTCAGCCCTCCCCAGCACCCATGTAATCCCAGACACAAAGTTGCACACACATCTATAATCCCATCATGCCTAACAACATGAGAAACAGAGCCAGGGAAATCCCAAAGCCAGCAAGCCAAATGGATGCATGCAGTAACAAATGAGAGACTGTGTCTCAAAAGAAGGTCAAAGCTGGCTGGAGAGACGGCTTACAGGTTAAGGCGTTCACCTGTGAAGCAAAAAGACCCAAGTTTGATTCCCCAGTACCCACGTAAAGCCAGATGCACAAGGTGGCACATGTGTCTGGAGTTCCTTTGCAGTGGTTGGAGGCCCTGGTGAGCCCATTCTCTCTCTCTCTCTCTCTCTCTCTCTCTCTCTCTCTCTCTCTCTCTCTCTCTCTCTCTCTCTCGCCTCTTTTCCTCTCTCACTTTCTCTCAAATAAATACATATTTTTTAAAAAATGTCAAAGGAAAGGAAAACACCCTATGGTTATCTTCTGACCTTCACAGGTACACCATAGCAAATGAACACCCATATCACAAACATCATACATATACACACTTAACCTTTTTTTTTCAAAATGGAATAAAAGAGGATACTGATGACTTATTGGGTTGTGAATGGTTACTGTTCTCTGTGTATGTCTTCTGTTTCTTTAACAAAACTATAAGAACCAAGCTGTACCTCCAATTTTTCCATAGCCCTTAGTAAGCCATGCTTATTAAACGAAAGCTTATAATTCATATGAATATTTTAAGATTAGAAACCTATGCTGGGTATAGTGATACATGTCTATAATTCCAGCTACTTGAGAGTCTGGGGCAGGAGGAATGCTTGTAGGCTGTCTGAACCCAACCTGGATAACATAGCAATACTTATGCTGATTATCTGTTTATAGGGTGCCCAAATGACAGGCTACCAATTAGGAAACCCTGGCACTGAGTTACTAACAATTTCCTGACAGACAACATTTTACACAAGTTGTCACAACTTACTGGAGAAATGAAGCACGCATTAGTGGAAGGGACTTATGGAAGTGAGTGCATGGCTTCCTCCAGACTTTGCCCTATAAAACTTTTCCCTTTGCCTCCTTTGCTTTTGTAACCTTTCACTGTATTAACAACAATTAGAATACTTACATGCTAAGTCTTAAGTCTTGCCAGTGAATCATGAAATCTAGAAGTAGCTTTGGGGAATAGTGTGGAATAATGTAACAGCTGTATCTCCAACATCCTCATAAACTATGAATCTGAGCATTTTCTTTTTTAAAAAAAATTCTATTCATTTTCAAGCAGAGAGAGAGAGACAGAGAGAGATACAGAGAGAAAGAGAGAGCACCAGGACCACCACCTTGTGGGTCTGGCTTATGTGGGTCCTGGGGAATTGAACCCAGGGCCTCAGGTACTGGAGGCAAGTGCCTTAACTGCTGAGCCATCTCTCCAGCCCTGAATCTGAGCATTTTCTTGACAAAGATACTTAAGTACAGATAAACAAAAAGCATGCCAGAAAAGTCATTTCAGGGTTTATGATATATATTTTTCCAAATTTTGGCAGACCTAAGAACCATCAACAATGCTAACTAAAATGAAGATTTCTGGGACCTCTTAGCTGAGACTTGAATTCAAAAGTTTTGGGGCCAAGAAAATCTGCATTTTAATAAATATTCAAGATATTTTAATGCAAGTAGTCGAAGGATAATCTTTTAAGAAATACTTTGAGGATGAGGTGATAGCACAATGGTTAAAGTTCTTGCTTCCAAAGCATGAGGACCTGAGTTCAATTCCCAATATCTGTGTAAAAAAGCAGATTGTGATAACATCTGTTGACTGGGTCTCATGTAGCCCAGGCTGTCTTCAAAGATGAAGTTGGCCTCAAACTTCAGATCCTCTGGACTCTACCTCCCTAGTGCTGAGATTACAGGTTTGTACCACCACACTGTTCTGCCTTCTTGCTAAAAGTAATAAATTCAGTTGATAGTAACTGAATAAAATCAGAAAAAACTACCATATATTCTCACCACTAAATACTAAGTGGTATCTGGCGTCAAATGATATAAAGGAGTTAGGTGTGGTAGCACACATCTATACTACCAGCACATGGGAAGCTAAGGCAGGAGGACTGAGAATTTGAGACCAGCTTGAGCTACATAATAAAGTCATGGCCAAGTTAAACTACACAGTGAATCCAGGCCAGTCTGAGCTAAGTAGTGAGAACCCTATCTCAATAACAAAGAAAAGG
>PVHP010010979.1:0-46290 GCA_004024765.1 Zapus hudsonius
CCCCTAAGCTCGCAACATTAAAGCAGCCTTAATACTCACCCACCACGACTCAGGGAACTGAGCGGAAGAGGGGGCAGAAAGATTGTGAGAGCTGTGGTGGGGGAGACTGTCCAGAGGCATGGCACCCATCAGTAACAACACAGTTGGGCCAGGAAGACCGGGGTGAGTACTAGGATATACAGGATCCCTTGCCACAAGGACTAATACAGACAGCCCACGGAGGAGGATATCCAACTGATCAGAGTTGGGGAGGGGGGAATTGGGGAATTCGGGATAACAACACATTCTTTGCCCACTAAATAATGTAACTCATTATGGACAATAAATATATATTTTAAAAAAAAGAGTGGTTGCTGCTTGAGCAGGGAGGTATCTTGAGCCAGAGTCCTGCCATGTACAACTTGCTGGAACCTTTGTAAAATATTGGGTGTGGCCACATACATACATAACCCCAGTCTACATGGTGGGGGCTGAGGCTCACTGATATTGATGGACAGAAACTCCAGATTGAGGGAAAAATCCCACCAAGAAAATAAATATATGGATGATAAGATACTTGATGTTCTCCTCTGGCCTCTGCATGTGCATCTGCACACACATGTGCATACAATGCACATCACACATGAATAGATTTCTACATACAAATCTCATAGCTAGACGACAATATACTAATATAATATTTATTAATCCTTTGGGAAAGCAATTTCTTTGTACTTCAGACCACTTGAAAAATATTTGCTGAACTTATATGCAATTCGGAGAATTTTGGTGTTAAACAATTGTTGCTAATTACAAACAAATGTTCCCTAGAGAAATCGAATGAAAGAAATGTTAATTTATAGCTACCAAGATAATACAGTTTATAAATTCTCTTAGCTTAACATTTGAAATTGATGTATTCTTTCATTCCACAAATATCTCCTGAGCTCATACTATGTGGTAGGTATATAATACATAAAAGTATATAAAATAAAAAAATATCTAAAGTCCAAATCAATACCATAAGAGAATAAGAAGCTATCAGACCTGTTGAAGAATTTTCTTCAATGAAAAAATATTCTATATCCCCTCTGCAAATACAGTATCCCCAACCCATCTGTTTTAAAGAGTACATGGGATATGGCTAGTGTAATTTAGGGTTAGTGGTTTTTTAAAAATACATTTATTTATTTACAGAGAGAGACAGAGACAGAGACAGAGACAGAGAATATGGGCATGTCAGGGCCACCAAACACTGCAAACAAACTCCATGCGCCACTTTGTGCATCTAGCTTTATTTTGGCACTGGGGAATTGAGCCTTTGTCTTTAAGCTTTGCAGGCAAGTGCCTTAAACACTGAGCCATCTCTCTAGCCCTAGGGTTAGGATTTTTAACTGAATATAATTTGAATGAGTTGAAATCTAAATATTTTTTATTTCAAATGAACATATTGATTTTTCACATGTAATATTTGTACATATTTATGAGTCACAGTGCAGTGTTTCTGTACATATATACAATGTGTAGTAATGAAACCAGGGCAATTAATATTTCTGTGACAGACCATGGAGACTCCAAAGAAACTACCTAGGTGGAGCTCATTGTTCCTTGATCTTTTACCCTCTGTATATTTTATCTCCAGCTGAGGTCACAAGACTTTGTGATTCATTGTTTACAGCTGACACAGGGGGCACCTGAAATCTTAGGTGGGAGTCTGAGGACACTACCCACACCTTCTCTCATGAGTTGTCCCAGCTGCTTTTGATAAAGATGACAGGAGTTGTTTGCTGTTTTCAATGTGGAGGAACTTTGTCATACAATAGCCATGTTGGATAGCTACCATGTTGGATCATGAAAATCTGTTTGGTAAAGCAGACAAAAAACAAAAGTGGTGATGTATTATGAACAGCACCACAAAATGAGATATTCATGGCTCAATAAAGTAGGACCCTAGAGCACTAGTATTTATGTAACTTAGACAGGGACTAGAAAGAAATATTTAAAAAAAAACATCTAAAAAGGTTCTCTTGCACCTAGACATAAAGGATGGGGAGGAATTAATTACTGAATCCACTTTCTGCCTCTCGAAGGTTAAAATATTTTACTTGAAGCCAGTTATAGTGGAATCTATAATCCTGGCAGTCTGGAGGCTTGGGAAGAAGATATTTAAAGGACAATCTAAACTACATATTGAGAACCTGTCTCCATTAGTGACAGACATACTGATATATGAATAAATATATGGTAAATAGATGGATGGATAGATGGTAAATAGATGGATGGATAGATAAATAGATAATGATGATAGAAAGAGATAGGTTGATAGAGAGATGATAGATAAGCAAATACATGATACAGATAGATATATAGCAGATACATGACAGATGATAGAGGTAGATGGATGATATAGATAGGTAGATAGATAAAGATAGAGTGATATAAATATTTCAATGTTGTAAACTGTCATAAAATTAGTATATACATTTTCTCAGTATGATTACCCATTCATGAGTTCACTTCATAATTTTATTTCCTTGCATCAAGCCTATTCATTGTATACATATATATTTTTAAAATTTTTTTATTTATTCATTTTCAAGCAGAGAGAGAGAGAGAGAGAGAGAGAGAGAGAGAGAGAGAGAGAGAGAGAGAGAGAGATGGGATGGGCTAGTGGTACTGATGAAGCAGTTTTCAAGAGGCCTTCCTAAGTGTTGGATCTCAGGTGCAAGCAGCAAGAAGGAAAAGGCCTGGGAGAAAAGATGACAAGAGGTACCATTATTATATTAGAATGCTATAGAGTATCAATGCATTAAACTGAACACTAAACAAAGTATGCATGTTGTCTTTAAAAATGCAGAGGATGAGGTGCATTCTTTTAAAGGTAGAGCAGAATCTTACTTGAGTTATAAAACAGTGAGTTGTGATACAGTGATAGAGAATTTGTAGACCTCACTGAAAAGGTCAAGTAGACAGGGAGCAAAACAAGGTGCAAGACAAAACATAGGGATTAATCATTAAGCCGAACTAATACTCTCAGGCATGTCTAGGTCTTAAAATAATCTGTGAAGCCTGGAGGAAGGTACTGAATGAGATATGTGGTTAGGAGAGACCAGGAATGAGGATGGATGGAAAGCCTCAGCTCTGTGGTCTCCAATGACCAATGGAGTATATACTCCCAGCAAACCCAACTCTATGCAAAATGCAATGGCTAAGAACAGAGACAATGCTGCCATTTAACTGCTTTTGGTAAAGCTGTTTCTCCTATTACCTGGCTGTGTGTCCTTGTAGAAACTGTGTCACCATTATACATCTCAGTTTCTTTGTCTCTAAAAGAACAACAGAAATATCACTCACAAGATTGAGTAAATATTTATAATATGTGGGAGAGATACAAAAAGGGAAATGATCTTCCAGAGCAGGTATTTTCTTTTTTAAAGTTAAATTTTATTTTATTTTTAAAAAAGGTTATAAAAGGTTATAAAAGGATCGATCTCTACATGTGCACTTGACCTGAATATGCTGTCTTTGGGGATCAGGTAGATCCCCTGCTTGCCCAGCCCAAACACACCCAGTGCTCTACAGGTACCAGTGCTGTACAGGTGGGCATATGCCCCACGTGTGCACATGAACTGAACATGCCTAGTATGCTGATCTTTCAGATTCATGCTTGTGTGTCCCTGAACATGCCAAGTAAAGGCTCAGGCAGCTCCCTGTATGAGTGCCTAGAACAGGTCAATTGTGGGCATCAGTCAGCTCCACTACTTGTGCTCTCACCATTATCTTGCCACCTTTTCCCTAGGTTTCTTTGGAATGGCTCCTATTCTGCCATCTTGACCAGAAACCATATTTTCCAGTAAAATCAGCAGATATTTCCAATTAAATATGATAGCTTCAGCATTCAAAAATTTATGTACCCCAATTCTGGCTCAAAAGAAGACTGCAAGGACAATGATAAAATAAGATGGAACTGAGCTGGAAGCTTCTTCCCTGCTGACTAGCTGTCATAGTCTGAAAAAATGCTATGCATGCTTCTTGGAGTAAAAAGTCACAAATATTCTTAACTAGCAGTGGATCTGGCATGGTATACAACTGACCAGCCTGGTAAGATGTACTTATGAATCCAACAATGGCATACTTGTTATGAGGTGATCAGTTGCTCTTGGATTGGATTGGATGCCCACTCCACAGGAGGGAATTCATGCCTGGTTCTGAAAACCTTTTAAAAGCTTATGACTGGGAAGATCAAAGGCACTAGAAGTGAAACTGCTACTGTTACTTGGCTAAATGGGTATGCTGTTCCCGTCAAGTTGCCCTCTACCTATTTATATCTATGTCCATAGATAAAGTGCTGCTCTTACCTGTGGTCAGAGTAGCTTCTTTTTATAGATGGCAGTGACTACTAGGGAAGACTTAAATCTCATCAAAGTGCTTAAAATAAGTAACTATTGAGTATTCAGCATTAAATGAGACATTTCTGTCATAATTCCTCCATTGCTCACAGAACATTGCAAAAGAGGGGTGTATAAAGAATATAAGAGCCAGAGGATGGGGAAGAGTGCTCTGAAGTACTGACTTCTGAACATGAAGTGGCCATTAAATTTATGGACTCACAGAAACTGTCATTACCAGTACTAGACCAGCATAATGTTGGGCCTATCATCATTTCATCATGGATGCGGGAGGAGTAAAAAAAAATCAAAATAGAAGCAGAGCATGCCAGAATGAAGGAGGTGGAGGAGGAGGAAGAAGAAGAGGAAGAGGAAGAAGAGGAGGAGGAAGAAGAGGAGAAAGAGAAGGATTTAAGTGGAAGAGGGATAGGAGAAGGTAACTGGAGGGGATTGTCATCAAAATACTTTATGTACAGGTATGAAGATTGCCAATAGAAAAGTTTGAAAAAAATAAAGCCTGCAAAATTAAAATTTTCTCCTCCTTAGAAAGAAGAAAATAAGGGCCACAAGATTTATATACAATGCCAATGTTCCCAAATTTAGGGAATGAAAATGAGCCCATTTTTGTGACTTTTCTGAGGAAATGTAAACAAATATCTGTTCACCATGAATAGTGCTCTAGTAAGACACTAAAGAAACAATTCTACCCAAGTGTAGCTTGGTGAACTAATGAGTTGATTAGGGTTACTTACAGAAGCGTGGCTGAGAGGTAACTTAAGGAGCATGGGTGACATCTGCATCACCAAGAAGCCCACCCCTCAGTTTGGGTGAATCCCTGAAGCTCCATATGGAACTTGAAGGCAGCTTCACAAGAGAGTCTCATCTCCCTTTTCATTTTTTACCTTTGACATAACTTTTGGAAAGGGTCTTGTGAATCTTGTAATGTTCTGAGTTTTGCAAATCTTGAAAGTTTCATGATCATACTGAATGTTACCAGTTTCCTTCCTCCATCCAACAGGGAGTGTTTGAATTGAAAGGAAATAATTACACAACAGAACCTTAGAATGTAGACTTACCTAACTACAGCTATGTCAATGGTGAAATTGGATTGGCAATAAATTGGACTTCCAAGGTAAAGTTTTTGAACTAAGACTGTGACCCCCAAAAGGATGGCAAGGAAGCAGAAGAGAATATTGCACAAGCTGGAAGGATTTCAATGTTGCTTTCTGTACCACAATCCTAAAGAGGATTCAAGTGGTTTACATTCCTTCTTTCGATTATTGTAGCTAATCACTGAAACTGTAAAAGCTCTTTGCTTTGTGGGAAGACTAGCACTATCGTTGAGATTGTTTTGAGTGCCTGGCAATATTTTATATAGTCTTATTTCCTAGCCTAAAAAGTTAGTCCCCATATAATAGTTCTATATTCCTTTTGTAGTGTGTGGTATGATACACTTCTCTCCCTCCTAGCAGCCTGTCCTCTGTGATATATGCTTTTTTATCCCTTTAGCAATTGGAAAATGGGTTTCAATAAGCCAGTCTCTTGGTAATTGATACATTATTTTTCTATATTAAAGAGAGTATATATGCATTCACTAAGTGTTGCAGCTTTAAACTGTTTAGTAACAATCTCTGCATATCAAGGAGAATTTCTGTCTGAACAGAAACATGTAGCATTACTATGATTTGTAACCCTTTCACTGGTTCCTAATTTCCTCTACCAACACAGAGTGACTTTCCCTCATGGTCAAAATCTATGATAAGTACTTAGTGCATTTGGCCTCTTCTGGAGGTATATCTTCTAAATCTGACACCGGAAAAAGTTAAGAATGTCCCAGCCAAGTAATCCCTTCAGCTTCACCATCTTTTATCTCTGATTTATTCCAAAGCTGAAAGAATTCATCACTACTTGAGCTAAAGTAAACCAACTCTTATGACATATAATTAAATTACTGGCAGAAATAAAATCTAAAATTCCTCCAGAGTACTTCACATAAACATCAGTAGAATGATTTAGCTGAGGTAAAATATTTTGTTGAAAGGCCAAAGAAAGTCACCTGAAGGAATTTGTTTCCCTAATCTCTGACTTTGTTTAACTTTCTCCATAACAATTACTGTAAAAAGTCATGTAAAACTCTCTTATTTTAGCTCTTAATCACATGACTTATTTTTCCAAATCTTGACCAGAAACTAGGAATAAACCATTAAGAAAAGGTTTATATTTTCAGCTAATAACTTCTCAAATTCATACTAAAGAAAATTACACATATACTAAGTAATCACACTAAGTTAAATGACTAGACATTGTTATTTCCATTGAATTCACCTGAATTTGCATTTGGTTGGGCCAAGAACAGCCTCAATTATCACTGAGACTTTGGAACCAGAGCTACATTAATTTTGGCAAGCAGTAGTGTCTGTGCCCCTAAACAGCTTTGAGGATCTATCTCGTTCTCTGTCTCCAGCACTTTTGATTTTTGCCCATCACAAATTTGTAAGGATAAGTTCAGCTCACCTTTGCTTCAGGAACTTCCTTTTCTTCTTTCTTTTGAAATTCCAGAGTAGTGTGGTCATTATGGAAGCCTGAACTGTAGCATCCACATCACAAGAAAAAAAAATTCTAAGCCAGCTCTTTCAGGATTCACCAAAATGTGAACAAGCCAACACAATGCTATTTCACAAGTCAATACATTTTTCCTCTAAGTTTTTTTGGTTATCATTTTCATATTCACTTCTAAGTCTAAAATATTCTCTTAACCACCTCCCACCCTCATCTGTTGAAAACGAATTTTTAAATTATCTAGTGGTTTAATAAACTTCTAATCTTCTCATATTTGCTTCAACTAACTGCATCACTATTTTTAAGGCCACTTTTTTGAGTCTCAGGGAGGGGGCTGTCTTTAGATTAGAAAAACTGGTGATCAGCATCAACTCTGCCATTCATTGACCCTGAGGCCTGCTGCTGTTCCTGGAGTCCTTTTCAGTCTGGTGAGTTTACCTGTTATGACTCAATGACGGGGTTATTTTTAAAGAAGCTTTAGTGCTAAAAGACTATGCATGGGAGGGAAGTTTTCATTCAGGTGCACATTCGTGATGGGTAACATTTAGCTAAAGAATACACTCGCATTCTTATCCTTGAAGAAAGGACAGCATTTCAGATGTCAGTACTCTGCGCCAGAAGTATTCATATATTCCATTCTGGTCATCCAAATGATTTCCTTCTTATAGCTCAGAACTATAGCTGGTCTTCTCCCCAGAAGCTCCTATTAGTTTGGAGCTCAAGGTCTACTGATAGTATCTTTATATGACTTTGTATTCTCTTATATCTTTGCTCCTCATCTTACATTGGCTGCTATTTATTCTCTAAGTTTCACCTTCCTTCTTATCCTTTCAAAACACTAGTCAGATCCTTCTTGCACTTCCATGATTTGGGAATGGGGTTAGAGATGATTTGAAGATGGAATCTTTTTTACTCTCCTCTTCAGCTTCTTGGTTCCTGTCATAATGCATCATCAACATACAATAAGGTACCTAGTTTTTAAGTCTTCTGTCATATACTTGCTGAGATATCCATTGCCACTTGTGGATATTACATTCTTCAATGATTTTTAGGTCCTATAAAACATTAGCTTTCCACTAAACTCTGTCATTTCAATGACATTATCCTCCAAGGTGCTGACAACCCTATGGATGTCCTCAATCAGCTGGGCATCCTCCTCCATGGGCAAACTGGATCAGTCCATGGGGTACAGGATTATGGATAGCCTAGGAGTCATCTGGGTACCAATCCCTTTGTATGTTGTTACTGAGGGAGCCAATGTCTCTGGATAGTCTCCTCCACCATGGCTCTTACAATCTTTATGCTCCCTCTTCTGCTCAGTTCCCTGAGTCATGGTGGGTGAGTATTAAGGCTGCTTTATTGTTGAGGTCTTCAGGACCTCTGTCCTTCTGCTTTAGGTTGTGTCAAAAATCGTTGGTGTCTGTCTGGCTGTCTTATCCTGGGTTGACTGATTGGCTGTGGATATAGGTCTCTTGCTTATCCCACCACTCACTGCGGGGTTCCATGTGGATCCTCCACTGTAGGTTTGAGGTGGCTCATCTCTTGCCAGGATGTCAGCTATCGGCCTACCATTCTTTGGTGGGCTTGGAGGGACCACAGGTCTCTCACTGCCTTCTGAAAAATACAAACAGAATCTCCATAGGAGAGTGAGATCAGTGATATAGATAAACTAAGAATCTTGAAATGGGGCACAGAGCCTGTATTATCTAAGTGGACCTTGTGTAATCACAAGAGTTTTTAGGAAAAGAACAGAGAAGGGGGAAATCAGAAACACAGACTGGAATATGCAGCTCTGAGCCCAGGGATGTCAGCTCCCTTAAAAAGTTGAGAAAGGCAGGAAAGATCTCCCCTTGAAGTTCGTAAAGAAACCAGCCATACTAACACCCACTGAAATCTGCTTGCTCCTTTGACACCTGGCACTGGAAGATCACAAGGCAGTGCTGCTTTAAGCCACCAACATGTGGCAATTTGTTATATCAGCCATAGGCCATATGGCCCATGTAAATTAGTGTTTTCTCGCTTCTTCTGAAATTAGCAATGCTCAATAACTTTTCTATTGCCCCCTTTTTCACTTCAGAATTCTTCT
Organism: Zapus hudsonius; assembly: GCA_004024765.1. NCBI lineage: Eukaryota > Metazoa > Chordata > Mammalia > Rodentia > Dipodidae > Zapus > Zapus hudsonius. The sequence continues at coordinate 9,013 of PVHP010010979.1, forward strand.
TCATGAACCTGAAAATCATTAACCACCCTGAATAACATCTCTCCCAATTATGAATTTTTCATTCCCACTAATCAGTTTCTGAATTACGTCAGTTAGTTAGCATCATTTAAAAATTAAGTTTTTTAGGATTTTCTTTTCCCTTTAATACTTCTCTCCACTAGCCCAATAGTAGATACTAAAAATATATATGATCTGCCCATAATCCCCAAAGTACCTCTACCTCTTCACTTTTATATGAATCCACCTTTCCTGAGAAGATTAAGATCATCTATAAATTTCCAATTCTTTTCTTGGCCACCTGTGTTTCATTTTGGCTATATGTTTAATCTCTCAATACACCCTGGCTCCCATGCCATAATCCATCTTTCTGGACTTTATTCTATCTATTAGCATTTCACATTCAATATGTAAGATGGTCCCATGCCTGACTATAGAAAGGTACAATATAAGTCATCCAGAATAAATCATTCTCTATTTAAGGTCTCCATTTTTACAAGTATACCTTCTTTTGCCTTGTAGTAGTAAAGAGCACCCAATCATTCTGCCTTTCAGAAAGATGCAGGAAAAACAACAGATGCAAGGTCATCAATAGGAATTCTCTGGAAGCATGTTGGTTGCAAAAACTCTACACCATTACTTCTATTTTATTTTGCATTTTCATTTTATTTTCTTTTTGTTTGGCATTCAGAGATTAAGGCATTATTCTAGCATTTTCAAACAATGTTTTACTTGATTCTCTTTTCCCCTTAACCCCCTCCAACATTTGTCCTTAGGTCCATCCCCACCTCATCCATTGTCATCTCTCTTTACTCTCTCTTGGTCACCTTTCTTACTTTTTAGATTTTACCTGTACTCAGCCTTAATTTATATACATACATATAATTATTACAATCTAGGATTCACACATGAGAGAGAACATGTGGTTTTGGATTTTCTGAAATTGGGTGACCTCCCTAATCTATTTTTTATAGATTCTTGCATTTTCTTATAAATATCATAATTTCATTTTTCTTTATGATTCATTTGTTTTGGAAATTAGATTCATTCTTCCCATAAGACACATCTACTTTGATATTTTCTGTGTGGTAGGTACTCACAAAATGTTTACTGAAATGGACATTTTCCATGACTTCCATCATCGTGGACCAGAGAACTATTTCTTTAAATAGATGAATCTACCTTCAATTATAGATCATTCTACTTCTATTCCAATAAATTGGTCAAAAACTAAATTTTTAATCAATGCATAACTTTTATCTTGTGGCTTCACATTGTGAAAACAGAATTATGTGTCTATGTTGCATTTTCCTTCTCCTTGCTGGCACAATTCACCCAACTAAAAGCAGATGATGGGAGGCTTCTTTTTTTGTTTTGTTTTGTTTTATTGACATCATGATGTCAGGGGAAAGGCGTGGCATGAGCAAAGGCTGGATATCACCTCTATTATAGCAGGTAGAATGACACTGCAAGAGAGTGACCTGAAATCAAAAAATGGGGACCTGGCTATAGAGCACCCCTAAACCTGCCTCCAACAACACACTTCCTCTAGGCAAGGCTCCACCTACCACATGACCATCAACTAGGAATAAAACATTCAGAACACCTGAGTTTATGGGGTACAACTAATTCAAACTACTACAATCTTCTATTAGTGACACTAATACATGATTGTTACAGGTTTCAAAGAACCTCACATGGTAGTTCCATTAATTTTGCTGACAAATGAAGTCCATAGAAGCATAGATGAAGACAAAAGGGCAATAAAGAAAAAAATATATATAGAGATAAACTGATATGTAGAAGTTAAAGATGTCAACACTTTTTAGAAAAATATTGCTTATTTCAAAATGTGTAACATTCTAGGCAAACAAAAAATGAAACTATTGCAGAAATATATTTGTGGAAAAGATGTACTTTTTCTCATACAGCTTGTAGCTTATGTTAACTGCATGTGTATATAAAATACACAGTTCTGTATTTTTAAAGTAAATCAAATATACCAATCATCTCAAAATTTATATTTCCAAACTAAAAATTTACACATATATGAAATATGTTAGCTATTTCACTGATAGTACAGGATACATTTAATATACCAATTTATGTGGCTGTAGAGATGGCTAAGTGGTTAAGATACTTGCCCACAAAACCTAACAACCTGAGTTCTATTCTCTATCACCCAAGTACAGTCAGATGCACAAAGTGGAGTTTGTTTGCAGTGGAAAGAGGCCCTGGCACACCCATTCTCTCTCTTTTTTCTGTATGCCTCTATCTGCTTGCAAATGAATAAATAAAAATAATTTTAGAAACCAATGTATGAGAATATATTAAAAGAATTATACAGACTTTTGAATATGAGAAGCACTGTGGAAAAAACTAAAAATAGAAGCAATTAGTACTGGTGAAAAAAATTCATGAGTGAACCAAGGTAAACTTCATATGACTCAATAACTTTCTGTGTAATATCTAACAAGGCTAATCAAATTAATCCAAAAACTTATAAATAGTACTTTAATTCTCATTTTCTCCAGATATTATGAGCCTTAAATGAGTCACAATTTCTTCCTTACATAAAAGGACTGTTTCTAAATTCATTCTCCCCTATGAGTGCCAAAACAATTCTTTGAACAAACTAGACATTCAATAAATATTTGTTAAGTAAATCAGTGTCTTTAAAATCATGTAGCAATGCATTATGTACTTTACTCTATATAAAGAAACCCCCAAAATCAATCAAGTTAATCATTTCCCTTCACCTAAGAGCTACACCTCAATTGTTTTCAAACAAAATTTACATTTTGAGTTTATGTCTTATTTATTATTTGTCTTCTACTTCTATAGACCTCAATTAGCATGTGGCTAAAAAGAAAAAAAAACACCAAAAGTTAAGAAAGAAAAACAAATTATTTTAGCCATGCTATTGCTACAGAATTTAACTTTTCATGGTCAAGTTCTCCTTCTTAGGGCTATTTATGATCTATTCCAGCATAGCTTTCGTGAGCCTGGAATAAGCCAGAGACTACTAGAGTCCTTTTGAAACCTTCCTCTGGAATTTCAGGAGCAAATAAAGAGGGACAAAAGCTTCTCTAGTACTGAGGACAAACCACCTATGATGTATATGTTCCATCTTTTTAAATCGACTATGCCTAACCCTTACTGGTTGGGTGGTGTGAGAATATGAATTATTGAAATTGACTGAATCCAAATGTGTTTCTTCTGTAAAATGGAGGTTGGGGTTCTAGAAAGAATGTTGAATAAAAGCAACCACTAACTTACTTTCCATCTGCATAGATTTACCTATTCAGTGTTGTTGCTCCTTGGGACTTGTTTCACCTAGCATAACCACCTTAAAGTTGACCTATGTTGCAGCATTGATCAGCATTTTGTTCCTCTTTATGGCTAAACCATAATCTACCCTGAGAAAATCAATCTTAGAGAATTGTACTGTTTGACAAGGAAAGGAATGTGGTCATACAATTTAAATATGTAGCAACAGAATGCAAAAATTAAAACTCAAATTTTTAAAGAAGGGTGTGGTGCACACAACTTTAATCCCAGCACCTAAAAGGCAGAGGTGGGAAGATTGCTGTGAGATCGAGGTCACCATGGGACTACACAGTGAATTCTAGGACAACCTGAGCTAGAGCAAGCCCCTACCTTGGAAAAAAAGATCCAGTGTTTAGCTATAATAATGGTCAAAACAATCTGTAAGTCTTAACAACAACGCATACTTGTAAGGGTATAGAAAATTAGCTTTCATGTATTCTTGGAAGAAAGTTGGCAGATGAGCTCATTATTTTAAAAATTACTGTATGTATTAAGGTATATAAAATGAGTTTTTAAAAATATCTTTATTGTTGACAATTATATATATTGTATGAACAAATCTTGTGATGGTACCCCCATTTCACTCTTCCCTGTCCCCAACCTACTGGGGACCCTCCTCAGTGCACATACTGGATATATCCATGGGGTAGAGGGTTCTGAATTGCACAAGAGGTAGCCAGTTTTTTCTCCCTTAGTGTGTTCTTGCTGGGGGAGCAATGTCTCTGGATATTCTGCCCCACCATGGCTCTTACAATCTTTTGCCCCCTCTTCTGCTTAGTTCCCTGAGTCATGGTAGGTGAGTTTTAAATCTGCTTTATTGTTGAGATCTTAAGTATCTTTGGACTTCCACTTTGGATTGCATTGGTTATCATTGGTGCCGGTCTCCATTGAACTTTCATAGGTTACCTGACTTGCTGCGGTGATAGACCTCTTGTTTATCTCGACACTTTCTCATAGGTTTCATTTGCACCCTGTATGCTGGCCTATCCTAAAATAAGGTTTTGATATATAAACATAGAGAGCATTTACTATATTCAAGCATATTAAAACCTCTCTTATCTGACATAACTATTGTGTGGTTATGTGCGGACTTTTTCTAATATTTTATTTACTAAATTGTAAGAAGGAAGGAAAGAGAAAAGAGACAGAGGGAGAAAGAATGAGCATGTGCTAGGTTCTCTTAAAACTGCAAATGAACTCCAGATGTAAATGACACTTTGTGTACTCAGGTATATATGGGTTCTGTGGAATCATCCTGGGCTTTCAGAATTTGCAAGGAAGTGCATTTAATCTCTGAGCAATCTCTAGCTCTTTGTGGAGATGTATGTGTACCTATAAACTATTCAATTAGCAATTCATTATGTACATATAATACATGGTGATTTGATAATATTTATTAAATTATAACTCCACTTCAATAAATGTGTTCTGTATGTACAGCTATACATATGTGAAATAATGAATTTTTTCAATGTCATTTGGTGAAGCTACAAATAGGAAATCATTATAAAGTAGACCAAAGAGTTCATAGTCCAATATGGAAATGTCTGTATGATTTATTAATACCCAAAATTCCAATGTATAGAACCATATATTGTAAAAGAAAGTAGTAGATGACATATGTAGTTTTACTTAGTACATATTCTTAAATATCTACAGAAAAATAATGTATTAGTCTATTTGGGCTGTCATAACAGAATAATTCAGATTGAACATAAATATTAGAAATTTATTCTCATAATTCTGGAGGCCTAAAGTTCAAGACCAAGGTGCTAGTGGTGAGGGATGCTTTCTGATTAATAGTTGGTACCTTCTTGCTGTTGTAAATGGGACAGGGGGCTCTGTAGGATCTCTTTTATAAGAGCAAAAACACCATCCATAACGCTCAAGTTCATGATCTCAACTCCCAAAGGACACACCTCCTAACTCTATCACCTTGGAAGTTAAAATTCAACATAAGGGCTCATACTTATTCATAAATATTCAGTCTATGACACTGGAGGGAAAGGAAGCCATAGAGATTCTGAAGGCAAGAGTGACTCAACACATTATTTTTGGCAAAGGCCATGGGGATAAAAAGTGAAAAATGCAGGCAGCTGCTTGGAGCAGAATGTGTGTATTAACTTAACATCCAGCAAAAAAAAAAAAAATAAGGCCTTGGGCTATCAACCAGAAAAACGCAACTGGCCAACTTGAATAAGCATGGAAATGCATTTTTCTAAGAACTCCTGAGGCAAACCCAGATGGCTAACACTTTGATTTCAGCCTTTGCCTCTTCGGAGCAAAAAAAAGGTAGCCGAGCTAATGCACCCTTCTTTTCTACAGAGCAGGAAATTTTGTGTTGTTCTGTTCCATGCTTGAGGCAATACACTATAGCAGCAATAGTGATGCAGCTTAGGAACATAGTAACTTTCTTTTGCAGGTAGTTAGCTGGGTCACAGCCTCAAAAGAACATGAATGCTACCTTGCTGTGGCAAGAATTCAGTTTGATTCATCAAGATGGTCATAAAGAGCAGTTACCTGATTAATCTTCCTTTTCTGGGGCTTGTTAGGCCTTACCTTGGGGGGTCATTTCTGAGTCTGTGCTCTCTTCCTGGGCCCACAAACCAAACAAGGTCTTTCATATACATTTGAACTTGGCAATGAGGCTCATCCTAATTAGATGCCAGTAAAAAATACCTGATCCATGTTTCCACATAGATTTTTTTCTATAGGTTTTCCACTTGGGATCCCTCCCAGCTGGTAACGTATTACTTCCTCAGATTGGAAACTTTTCTGCTTCTACTATCTTTTATTTCTACTTTCTCTTAAAATAAATATTTTATACTTAACCCTTCCTCATGTCTGCATTTTTCAATTACTTGCTAGTAGTAGATAAGAACTTTAGACTTGAGATCCACTCACACTGGGAATTCAAAGCCTGGACTCTCAAACCCACACCAACAGGAAACTAATACATATAAAACTGAATTGTTTATTATTATTGATAGATTTAAATAGCTCTAAATCTTTAAATGCAAATAGACTATATTAAAATAGTTGAAAGTAAGGTTTTCTAGTGACATAACTATAGTCAAAAGTTTATGGCATTTTTCTTTGCTTTATGAACCTACACTCAAATTATTTAAATGTAACAATTGGAATTTTGATTTTTAAAAAAATTCCCAGGGTAGCAAGACCTGAAAGGGGAGCTTGTTTTCCCAATACTCACTGTCCCCTAATAAATATTAAAATACTGGCATAGAAACAGTTTCTTTAACTCATACAAAGTTAGTTAAACTGATAAAATTTAAATGTTGAACTCACAGAGACAGACATTTGGATGAAAAGAGAATGTTTGCCTTGACTAACTGAAATGTCTAAAGACAAACCTGCACTTTGTCTAACCTTTAACTGCACAATCCTTCCCATTTGGTATTGGGCATGTTCCAGAGCTTTGCTAATGAAGTCATTGCTCTGGCATATAAAAATTCAAACAAGGGCGGAGCATGATGGCTGACAAGTAGCAGCCTCGCAGGGACTCTCTACGTAAAGGTTTGATTTTCAAGCTGGGATCCAAACCCCGGAAACCCAGGCGGCCCTGAACCCAAGCCCACCATCTCCCCAGAACCTGAACCAGCCCAGACAGGGTTCCCCAGTGGCTTTCTGCTCCATAGAGGAACGAAGAGCCACCCCTCCCCCACCCCAAGCTCCCACCATTGCACATTCATCCTCTCAGCTGCTTCCCAAGCCCATGCTGGCTGAGAACCTCTCCCTCCCCGGGTCCCTTCCCTCCAGTGCCTGATCCTTCTCTCCGCTACCCCCCCCACAACACAGGCAGACGTGCTTCAAGGGCAAACTGAACTAGCTCGGTTCTGGAAGCCCACTTGGGACCACAGCTGTGGGCAGGGCCAGGCCTCTGGCAGATACCTCGGAACTGTTGCCACTGCTGGTAGGGCAGAGGCCATTTCAGGCGGGAAACACGCGCCACTGCCAGGAGGGCACAGGTGACTTCAGCAGGCACCAGGGACCATGAGCCACTGAAGGGAGGACAGAGGTTGATCCAGGAATTTGAGTACACAGATTACATGACCAATAGGAAGCTCTCACTAGGCTTTTGAGTCTGGGTGGCTGGGGCTGGGTTGGTGTGTGGAATCAGAACAGGTCCACCAAGTACTGGCCCAAGGAGAGTCTAGAGCTGGAGTCGCTACCCCTAGTAGGGGAGATAGCATCCCAGATCTGCTTGCTGCAGTCTGGTGGGAAAACACTAGGCACTATAGCTTGAGGTCCTAGGGCTGTTTCTACTGCATAATACCAATCGGGACAGGGGCTTATGAGGTGGCTCTAAGACTAAATAGTCACATACAGAAGGATCCAGATGGATAAAGATCTGAGCCTGGCTGGGGGCAGAACACCCCAACAGGAAAGACCTCTGTTCAAGATCAAACCTGGTGATCTTTCCAGTGTAAGGAAAGGAGGCTGAATAGCACTCCACAGGGTGCCTGAGTCCCACTCCCCTACCTGGACATGGGCAGAAACCAACGGAAAAAAAAAAACACAGAAGTTATAGACGGAAATCCCCATCTCAGGGCCCCTAGTCCCATTATGGAACAGGAAAGTGGCAAAGAAGTGAAGACAACAAAAATACAATCCCAAAGAGAGAATAATATGAATCCTGACCACAACTGCAATGCAAGCATGAAGCAGTAACTGGATGATATGGAAACTATGAAAAAAGACATGAATGAGATGAAGCTCACCAACACAAGCATAGACTCCAGAATGAATTTAATGAAGATAAATATGAATGAATTCAGAAAAACATTAAGTGAATTGAAGATGAACAAACTACGGGAAGAGCTAGAAAATAATTGATTAAATTTGACAAGTACTTAAGAACTCTTAAAAATGATTTTGAGGAATCACTAGCAAAAAAAAAATAGACTAGAAATTGGATCTTACCAAGAATTGGAGACTATAAACAAAATTATAGCAGAAACCAAAAATCAAACAGAGTTGTTAAAAAACCTCCCTTGAATCAATCAGTCCCAGAGTTGACAATCTGGAGGACAGACTCTAAGACGTGGAGGACAAGACAGAAGGAATTAATAAGGATGTCATAGGTTTTGCTAAGTTCAAGAAATCAAGTGAGCAAAATTTGAGGGATCTATGGGATACCATAAAGAGGCCCAATATTAGAATCATGGGGATCCCAGAAGTAGAAGAAGCCAAGGCTAAGGGCATAGGAAATATTTTCAACAGAATTATTCAAAAAAAAATTCCCCTATCTAACAAGAAAAAGCCCACTCAACATTCAAGGGGCTCAGAGGACTCCAAAGAGACAGGACATGAAGAGGAATTCTCCAATACACATTTTAATCAAGATGCCTAACATAGAAAGCAAAGAGAAAATACTCAAAGCTGCAAGAGAATAGCAAACCATAACTTATAAAGGAAAATACATCAGACTTACCTCAGACTTCTCATTAGAAACTATGAAAGCTAGAAGGGCTTGGAATAATGCTTTTCAGGGCCTAAAGAAGTATGGCTTTCAATCTAGACTACTGTACCCAGCAAACCTATCCCTCATAATAGATGGAGAACTGAAAGTGTTCCATGAAGTAACCAAGCTCAATGAGTATTTGAACACAAAGCCAAAATTATAGAAGATTATACAGGACATATCCCACACAGAAGAAACAAGAAATCTACCTCAGAAGAGTACCAGAGATCAGCCACGACAATTACAGTCATTGTGCTAATAAGAGCAGCACAGACACCAACCCCCATTAACCCTTCAACATGGCAGGGCTTAGAGCAAACCTCACAGTTATAACTCTGAAAATAAATGGACTTAACTCCCCTTAAAAAGACACAGACTTGCAGGGTGGATCTGAAAAATGGACCCTTCCATCTGCTACCTTCAGGATATGCAACTTACCTCTAAAGACAGAAATCTTCTTAGAGTAAAAGGATGGAAAACAGTTTATCAGGCATGTGGAAGTAAAAAGCAAGTGGGTGTGACTACATTAATCTCTGACAAAATAGACTTTACACCAAAATCAATTAAAAAGTAAAATGATGGTCACGTCTACCTCATCAAAGGAATGATACAACAGGAAGATACCACCATCATTAACATATATGCACCAAATTTGGGTGCAACACAGTTCATGAAGGAAACGCTACTCAAAAATAAAGCAGAAATCGACTCAAACTACATAATAGGAGACTTTAACACACCTCTATCATCTCTAGAAAGATCAAGCAAACAGAAAATGATCAGGGACATAACGGAGCTCAATAACACCATTGACCAGCTGGGGATAACAGATATTTACAGAACGTTCCACCCCAAAAACACAGAGGATACATTCTTCTCAGCAGGGCATGGGATGACTTTTTCTAAAATTGATCATATCCTAGGTCCTAAATCATCCCTAAATAAATTCAGGAAGATTGACGTAGTTCCTTGCATCATATCAGACAATAATGCATTAAAGGTATAAATTAACAATGAAACAGGATCCGGAAAATGCACATAATAATTGTGCCTGAGCAATACACTCCTAAAAAATGATTGGGTCATCAAAGAAATAAAACAGGAAATTCAAAATTTCCTAGTAGTAAATAATGATCATAACACATCAGAACTTATGAGACACAATGAAGGCAATCCTAAGGGGGAAGTTAATTGCGCTAAATGCCTTAATATCAAAGACAGAGAGGTTTCAAATCAATCGTCTAACCACCCACCTAAGATCATTGGAACAGACGGAAAAAGCTATCCCAAGGAGCTCAAGATGAAAGGAAATAATTAAAATCAGAGCTGAGATTAATGAATTGGAAATAAAGAAAATGATTAAAAACTACATAAATCAAAGAGTTTGTTCTTTGACAAAGTTAATAAGATTGAAAAGCCCCGGCCAATCTAATCAAACAAAGAACTGAGAAAGCCCAAATCAACAAAATCAGCAAGGACAAGGGTGAGATCAAAACAGATCCTGAAGACATTGGAAGTATCATCAGGTCATACTTCCAAATCCTCTACTCCACAAAATTAGAGAACCTGGAAGAAATGGATAAGTTTTTGGACACCTACCAACTACCAAAGCTTAACCCAGAGCAGATAAAATCACTAAATAAACCTATCATATCCACAGAGATTGAAGATGTAATAAAAAAAACTTTCCCAAAAGGAAAAGCCCAGGACCAGATGTTTTCTCAGCTGAATTCTACCAAGCCTTCATCATAGAGCTGAAACCACTCTTTCTGTGGCTTGTTAGAAGCATAGAAAAGAGGGAAGGCTTCCAAACACCTTCTATGAAGCTACCATTGCCCTAATCCCCAAACCAGGAAAGGATGCAACAAAAAAAGCTAACTACAGACCCATATCTCTGATGAACTTAGATGCAAAAATCCTGAACAAAGTTCTAGTAAACCAGATACAATGTTACATCAAAAATGCTATCCACCCTGACCAAGGTGGCTTTATCCCAGAGTTTCAGGGATGGTTCAACATACGCAAGTCGATAAATGTAATACATCACATTAATTGGCTCAAACACAAAAAACACATGGTTATCTCAATAGATGTAGAGAAGGCATTTGACAAAATTCATCACCATTTCATGTTCCAAGCTCTGGAAAGAGAAGGCACAGATGGCCTATATTTCAGCTTAATAAAGACAATTTACGAAACTCCTAAAGCACAAATCGTTCTCAATGGGGAATGACTCAAGGAGTTCCCACTCAATTCGGGAAGAAGACAGGGGTGTCCACTCTCACCACTGCTCTTTAACATAATGCTTGAAGTTCTAGCCCAAGCGATAAGACTGGAGAAGGGCATAAAAGGGATAAGAATTGGAAAGGAAGAAATTAAACTATCCCTTTTTGCAGATGACATGATCCTTTATATATCAGACCCAAAGAATAGTATCAGTAACCTCTTGAAGGTGATTAATGCCTTCAGCAATGTGGGAGGATACAAAATTAACACATAAAAACCAGTACCTTTTCTATATGCAGAAGAAAGCAGACAGAAAAAGACATCAGAGAAACTGTCCCATTTTCTATAGCCTCACAGAAAATAAAATACCTTGGAATATCACTAACCAAGGTTGTAAAGGACTTATATAAGGAAAATATTGAAACACTCAAGAAGGAAATAGAGGAGGATGTGAGAAGATGGAAAGATATTGCATGCTCATGGTTAGGGAGAATCAATATAGTAAAAATGGCAATCCTGCCCAAAGCGATTTACAGATTCAATGCCATGCTGATAAAAATCCCAACCTCTTTCTTAAAAGACATAGAAAAAATAATCTCTCCAGGCTTGGCCAAGAGCCCATCCCCCATTGGGGCCTGTAAGACCCGCCCAGGTGGGCACAGTGGGAGGGGCGCAGCAGTGGCCCCTCCCAGGTGTGTGCAGTGGGCGGGGCTTAGCAGCAGCCCCTCCCAGGTCCACCAACTGGTTGAGTAGCCCAGTCCACCAGCGTTAGATAATCTCAGGCAAAGCCGAGTCTCTCTGCCAAACCACAGGGAGGGACGGCCTGGGAAGGGAGGGGGTCTGAGAACTGTTTGTTTTTGCTTTTAAAACTTTTTTTCTGAATTAAAATAAATCAGGGGCCAGAGCAAGGGAGGGGACAAAGTTCACGGAGAATCTGGCAGATCACCTTGGCACACCCTGGGGCTGTCGCCAGTGCTCACTCTTGCAAGGGGTGAGGCTGGTTGCTAAGGGTGTGCGATGAGTGCCTGGTGAGGATTCTCGGTGGATGATGAATGACTGACCTGGAATCCCTCCACACCACAAATTTGTTCCTCTGTACACCCAGGCAACCAAGAAGCCAAGAGATGGAGGGCAGGGGCGGGGTCCCTAGCCTGCCAGTGGAGGGAGGGACTCCCCCAAGCCACCCCCTTTGCCTCTCTTGGCAGGACTGGACCCGAGAAGCAGAGCTCAAGGCCCTTGTCCAAACCCAGCCTCCCCAGGCAGGGATTATTAATGCAAGACTCTTGGCTGGAGCTAGCTGGGCCTGGCTTCCTACCTCCCCGCCTTCCCTCCGCCAAGCCCCTGACCCAGGCATCCACTGGCACAGCTGCCAGAATCTCGTTTCCATTCCACGGTTTTGATCATGTAACATCCCCCCTTGAAGACCGGAGAGTCCCAGTGGCCTCATATGTCAGATCTCAATTTTGAACCATAAGCACGAAGGTCCTCCCTCATGGCCGCCCATCTCGCCTGCCCAGATCAGAATCTGTGGCTTTCTCTCCCACATCTCCCAATGCAAAACCAGGGCCTGCTTCCCCTGACCCCACTACTCTAAGGTGCCATCCATTGACTGTGGTCTGCAAATACGGTAACTTGCAAAGGAAAAAAATTCACCCTGCCTTTACAGACTTCAAATGAGGAACACAGTTAAAGAAGAAATGAAATCTCCTTGTTATTCGGCCCTGAAACACGGCCCACATTATAATCTGAGCACACCCTTGTAGAATAAACTAATGAGCATATATTCTGAGATCAAAGGCTGAAACTATTCTCTTCTACTTTCCAAAATTTATGACCATGTATCAATTTTTCTGATACAAAAATTCAAAATTTTGTCAATTAAACATAAAAAGAAGCAGCTTTAAAAAAAAGAAAGAAAAAATAATCTCTAAATTTATTTGGAAGGACAAAAGACCTAGGATAGCCAAAAATATTCTAAATAAAAAATCCTACTCAGGAGGTATCACCATGCCTGACCTCAAAACATACTACAAAGCTATAGTAACTAAAACAGCATGGTACTAGCATAAAAACAGAATTGAAGTCCCAACTTTACATGGAAGTAACTTCAGTTATTTGGTCTTTGACAAGGGGGCCAAAAATGTACGCTGGGCCAAAGAAAGCATCTTCAACAAATGGTGCTGGACAAATTGGATAAACACGTGTAAAAAAATGAAAAGAGACCCATTCCTTTCACCTTGCACAAAAATCAACTCCAAATGGATCAGAGACCTCAATATAAATCCGGTAACCCTGAACAACGTGGAAGAAAAAATAGGAGGAACTCTACCTGAAATAGGAGTAGGGAAAAATTTCCTGAGCAAATCTCTAGCAGCCCAGGAAATGCAACAATCACTTAACCAATGGGACCTGATCAGGATCAAAAGTGTCTGTACAGACAAAAAAAAAAAAAAACCAAACATACTCAGAGCCAATAGACACCCATCAAACTGGGAGACGATCTTTACCAGCTATAACTCAGACAGAGGCCTAATCTCCAGATGTTACAGAGAACTCATAAAAATACATAATAAAATTTCAAACAGCCCCCTCACAAAATGGGGCATTGATCTCAACAGAGAATTCACAGAGGAGGAAACACAAATGGCCTTGTCCCATCTAAGAAAGTGCTCAGCGTCCTTAAACATCAGGGAAATGCAAATCAAAACCACAATGAGTTACCACCTTACCCCAGTCAGAATGGCAATCATAAAGAAAACCATCAATAATCGTTCCTGGTGAGGATGCAGGGAAAAAGGAACCTTCATTCACTGCTGGTATGATTGCAAAGTTGTTCAACTGGTATGGAAAGCAGTGTGGAGACTCCTAGACAAAATGGACATAAAACAACCAATGGACCCAGCTATCCCTCTACTAGGCATCTTACCCACAAGATGTCACATCTCGATGCAGAAAATTTTGTACAACTATATTTATAGCAGCTCAATTCATAATAGCCAAGAATTGGAATCAACCCAAATGCCCATCAGTTGAGGAATGGGCAGCGAAACTGTGGTATAGTTACATGATGTAATTCTACTCAGCTAAAAGGAAAAATGACATAACAAAATTTAGGAAAAAATGGTCTGACTTTGAACAGATTTTACTAAGTGAACACTCAAAAGATCAGAGAATTGAATGCTGCATATTCCCCCTCACATAGGGTCTTTAAACAGGATGACCGTAAACTCTACACAGACTAGTATAAAGAAGTGAGAGGTTATGAAAGAGGGGTAAGGGATGGGGTGGGGGAGGGTAACAGCTTAAGTATGAGGCTAAAGCAAATTAGGTTCAAAAACATAAAATCCTCATGAGCATACTGTAACATATTGAGCAAGTAGTGGGTATCATCTGGCAAGAGGGGTCATGAGTAGTAGGGGAGAGAGTCTAAGCCTGTGAATAATTGATCAGTCTGACAACCCCCTGGTCCTAGCCACCTGTTCCTTCCCTCACTGAGCTGTTGACCAAAGTGACCCACGAGATTCCAAAAACAAGACAGAATCTGTCAAAGCCCTTGAATGCACTCCCCAAGCCTGAGGCAAAATCCTGTTGTTGAAGAAACCACAGAATGACATCAATCCGCATCAAGAGACCCTTCCGGGTCTGTAATGGTAACCAACCCCCAGATTCCAGTTAGTACAGTGCTGGAAGGTACTGAACAAGCTGCCAGGGGAAGCTGATCAATGACAGCTGGAGTAAACAGAGACCACTGGCATGAAACACAGTCTGTGGCCATGAATAGGATGACCATACCTCCTACTGGGAGAGAACAATGAACCAAGAAAGGAGCACTTGTGCAATGGAGGAGCCTGGGCCTGGGGGAGACAATCAACAGCTTTTAAATTTGGCCAAATATTCCACTTAGGGTGGGGGAGCCCTTGACTGGAACTGGGGATTCAGGGCGATAGGCACCATATCCCGTACTCTTGGGCTAACAAGAAAAGCTGCACTATGGGAGTGATTGATGGGAAGGCTACTAAAAATAGAATCTTGGTAATCCAGAATTGTGTATATTTGTTAATCTAGACTGATCTCACTCTCCGATGGAGAATGTGTTTGTATTTTTCAGTATGCAGCGAGAGAGCTGTGGCGATCTAATCCTACCATTCGACTGTAGGCAGATAGCTGAGATCGTGGCAAGAGATGAGCTACCACAGGCATTTAATGGAGGATCCATATGGAATCCTGCAGAGTATGAAGGGATGAACAAGGGACCCACATCCACAGCCATTCAATCAACACAGGATAGGCCAGGGTGTTAGAAACCAACAATTTTTTAAACAAAGGCCCGTAAGCAATGTGACGGTCAGACCTCTCTGCTGAGGCACCCCACCTCCCCTTGAGGGGGAGGTGTTTAGTTAGAGCTACAACCTAGGTGCTAAAACTGATTGGTCAAATATAAACAAATCAGCTGTCTCCCT
Source organism: Zapus hudsonius (assembly GCA_004024765.1). NCBI lineage: Eukaryota > Metazoa > Chordata > Mammalia > Rodentia > Dipodidae > Zapus > Zapus hudsonius. The sequence continues at coordinate 24,508 of PVHP010010979.1, forward strand.
GACTCACCTGGGAAGGACTTAAAACTAGCTTCCCTAGAGAAAGTGAGCCCTCTTCCCCCACATGGCAATGGAGTAGAAAGACTGTTTACCCAGGCCTTAAGAAGGTAAGGCCTTCCCCACCCCAGCTAATAGCTGGGGTGGGAAAGGCAGGCTCCAGACTTTTTCTCTGAAAAATCTCTCTGTCTCATAAAGGGAGCTATCTGATATCTTTTCTTGGGCTGTTTATCTAACTAAATATTATAAGGTTTGTTAAAACTCTGACACATGTTTTCCCCACCCTGGTAGCTGGAGAGCTCTGTAACTTCTCACATGATGACTGGGAAATTTCCCCTTCCAACTCCCCTTTTCCTAATTTATTAAATTAGTATAAATGTGCAATTAAAATTTAATTCTGTCCCTGTGTACAATTCTTTGGCATTAGAGGACAAGAACTCGGAGTAGGAGGAGGGGGAAGGGAGGATTCCAAAACTCTCTCTCTCTCCCGTGTTGCTTACAATTATTAATTATCAGCAACCCATATCAACAACATTTAAGCAGCTTTAGTACTCATCCACCATGACTCAGGGAACTGAGGAGATGAGGGGTCGGAAAGATTGTGAGAGCCTAGGTGGGGGAGACTATTCAGAGGCATGACACCCCTCAGTAGCAACACACTTGGGCCAGGAGAACCAGGCTGAGTCCTAGGCTATCCATGGTCCCCTGCCACAAGGACTGATCCAGATAAACCACAAAGGAGGATATCCAGCTGATTGGGGATGGGGAGGGGGGGCATTGGGGAATTGGGGATAACAACTCATTGTTGCCCACTAAATAATGTAACTCATTGTGGACAATAAATATATATTTAAAAAATCAAACAAATGTTAAAACACAAAATCAGGTTTAAAGTTCCCAGGAAAGCAGCTCTTTTTTTAACATTTAGTTGTCTCTACATAAATCTGTATATAAAACAAAGCTACTAAAATTGACTATGATCTATGAGAAAAGGCAAAAATGTATATCTTTACTAATTTGCTAAAAATGTTAAAATAATGTGTCAATTAATTTTGGGAAACCCTGTCAGTTAATATGATTGTTGTATAAAAACTACTTTTTTTCAAAACCATCTCATCTTCTAAGACCTATGTCCATGTCATGGGTCCCACTGCTAATGAGTACCTGTGTAAGTATTTCTCAACTAGGGGGAAGCTTTTCCCCTTCAGTACATTTGATGATGTTTGGAACTATTTTTTGTCTATTCCAACTGAGTTTTTGCTACTGAACTCACATACCTATAGGGCTGCTCCCAAATAGCAGAACTGTCAAGGTTGAGAAATTATGTCCTAGAAGGATCTAGAAAGATGTAGAGTTATATATTTGGAAAAAAAATAGTGAAAGTTATGTTAGTACAGGATTGGGGGGTAGAAAGGGGGAGGTTATTATGGAAAGAGATCAAAAGAGGAAGCAAAACCAAGTAATCAGAGAAATTATAAAAGAAGAAGAAAGAAGAAAGATGTGATTCTAAGTAGGACTTGGCCAGCAAGGTGGAAGGCCATTGGGGCATGAATGTTGAGTGAGGTCTAAGGAAAGGAAATGCTTTCAAATTAAGAGATGTCATGTGTGATCTCTGAGATATAAGGTTTAAGTGAACCGAAGAATGTTAGAGAAATTTTTTATGGCTTACACAGATGAAGAAAATTAAGAATGTGATTGTACTGATAAATGACCACCAATCAGGCTTCAAACTGCAATACTAATTTTTTTTCTGAAATGAGCATCTCCTTATTAATTTTATACATTAAGCAATCATAGCATTTAAATGGGCTTCTGTCATTTACAATATTTGTATTTTTTTTCCATTTCTATGACAAAATAACTGATAAAACCAACTTTAGAAAAGAAAAATTTAGAAGGGTAGAAAGTCTAAGCCTGTGGAGTCTGGCAACTCCTGGTCCCAGTCACTGGCTCCTTCCCTCACTGGGTTGTTGATCAAAGTGACCCATGAGGTCCCAAAAACAAGATAGGATTCTGTCAAAGCTCTTGAATACACACCCCAGGCCTGAGGTAGGATCCTGTTGCTGAAAAAAGCCACAGAAATCCATCTATCAGCATCGAGAGACCCTGCGAGGTCCAGAACTGTAATCAGCTCCCAGATGGTAGTTAGTGTAGAACTGGAAGGCACTACATAAGCTGCCAGGGGAACCAGGTCAAAGACAGCTGGACTAAACAGAGACCACTGACATGAAACACAGATTATGTTATGAGTAAACTGACCAAACTTCCTACTGGGAGAGAACAGCAAATCAAGACAGGAATATTTGTGCAATGGAGGAGCAAATACCAAATACCAAAGCCTGGGGGAGGCAATAAACAGCTTTTAATTTGTCCAAGTAATCCACTCAGTGACCAGGAGCCCTTAACAGCAACTTGGGACTCAGGGCAAAATGCATTAGGAACCAAAATCTTGGGACCACAAAGAGAAATTCACTTTATAAGTGATTTACAAAAAGGCTACTGACAATAGAATCTAGCCAATTCATAAATGTGTATCTAAGTTAACCTATACTGATCTTACTCTCCCATGGAGATTCTGTTTGTATTTTTCAGAATGCAGCAAGAGAGCTGTGGCTCATCCAACCCTACCAAGGAGCCACAGGCTGACTGACATTCTGGCAAGAGGTGAGTCACCCCAGACTTACAGTGGAGGATCCACCTGGAACCTCACAGAGAGTGGTGGGATAAGCAAGAGACCTATATCCACAGCCAATCAGTTAACCCAGGATAATACAGCCAGACAGACACCAACAATTTTTGACACAACCTAAAGCAGAAGTACAGAGACTCCTAAGACCTCAACAATAGAGCAGCCTTAATACTCACCCACCATGACTCAGGGAACTGAGCAGAAGAGGGGGCAGAAAGATTGTAAGAGCCATGGTGGAGGAAAATATCCAGAGACATTCCCCCCCCCCAGTAACAACATACAAAGTTGTGTGTAACCAGGCTGACTCCTAGGCTGTCCTGAATACCCTACCCCATGAACTGATCCAGTTTGCCAGTGGAGGAAGATACCCAGCAGATTGGGGACAGGGAGGAGGAAAATCTGGGAATTGGGGACACATTATTTGCTCATTAAGTATATCTAATTATGGACAATAAAGAAAAAATAAAAAAAAGAAAAGAAAAATTCATTTTGGCTCAGTTTCATTCGAAAATTTCATTTCATTAGCTCTATGCATTCTTGACTGTGGAGAGGCACAACATCATGGTAAGGACCATGTGCTAGAACACAGCATCTCATCTTTTGATATATAAGAAGCAGAGAAATAAGAATAAGCCGAGGAAAAATATAACCAACCAGGACATATCTGCAGTGACCAACTTCCCTTCAAATAGTCTTTGCCTCCTAATTTTTCCATCAAGTGAACTGATTGATGGATTTGAACAGTTATAAAATTAGTGCCTTAAAGATCCAATTACCCCTTAAAGTCCTCTCACCTCTGATCATTGCTGCACTGAGAGCCAAACTTTCAATATAGGACCATTTCATGGACATTCCAGACCATGAGGTATGAATTATATAAATGAATTAAATCAGTTCTAAAAAGACTAATGTCATGTCTTTTCTCATTTGGGAGTCCTAGGTATTACAGAGACAAAAAATGTATGTAAAATGGCATGAAAATAGAAGCATAAGTGTATAAACTAATGGGAGGTTGAGCAAGGGAAGGGTAGTATGGATGGTAAGACATTAAAAGTACAATATGTACTTGTATGAAATTCGCCTTATGTAAACCAGTATAATTTTTTTAAGTCTTAAAGATATATTTATTGTACATAATGAGTTACATTATTCAGTGGGCAAACAATGAGTTGTTATCCCCAATTCCCCAATGCCCCCCTCCCCATCCCCAATCAGCTGGATATCCTCCTCCGTGGGCTGTCTGGATCAGTCCTTGTGGCAGGGGACCCTGGATAGCCTAGTACTCAGCCCAGTCCTCCTGGCCCAAGTGTGTTGTTACTGAAGGGTGCCATGCCTCTGGATAGTCTCCCCCACCACGGCTCTTGCAATCTTTCCTCCCCCTCTTCCGCAGAGTTCCCTAAGTCGTGGTGGATGACTATTAAGGCTGCTTTAAGGTTGTGAGTTTAGTGGTCTTTGTGTCGAAGATCATTGGTTTCTGTCTCGCTGGCTTATCATGTGTAGATTGAATGTCTGTGGCTGTGGGTCCCTCGTTCCTCCCGTCATTCTCTGCGGGGTTCCATATGGATCCTCCACGGTATGACTGTGGTGGCTCCTCTCTTGCCAGAATCTCAGCTATCGGCCTACGGTCAGATGGTAGGGTTAGATGGGCCCCAGCTCTCTCGCTGCATCCTGAAAATTACAAGCACAATCTCCTTCGGAGAGTGTGATCCCAATAGGTTAACAAATATACACATTTCTGGTTTACCCAGATTCTATTTTTAGTAGCCTCCCCATCAATTGCTTCCATCGTGCATCTTGTCTTGGGAGCCCAAGAGTACGGGATCTGGTGACTATCACCCTGAATCCCAAGTTCCAGAAAAGGGGTCCCCCTCACTAAGTGAAAAATTGGCCAAATTTGAAAGCTGTTGATTGTCTCCCCCAGGCCCAGTCTCCTCCATTGCACAAGTGCTCCTTTCTTGGTTTGCTGTTCTCTCCCAGTAGAGGGTGTGGTCAGCCTACTCATGACTGCAGATTGTGTTTTGTGTCAGTGGTCTCTGTCTACTCCAGCTGTTGTTGATCATTTTCCCATGGCAGCCTGTGCAGTGCCTTCTAGCACTACACTAACTGCCTTCTGGGGGCTGGATACCGTTCTGGACATTGAAGGGTCTCTCGATGCTGGTCGATGGCATTCTGTGGTTTCTTCAGCAACAGGGTTTTGCCTCAGGCCTAGGGAGGGCACCCAAGAGCTTTGACAGAATTCTGTCTTGTTGTTGGAATCTCATGAGTCACTTTGGTCAACAGCTCAGTGAGGGAAGGAACCAGTGGTTGGAACCAGGGGTTGTCAGGCTGATCTAATTATTCAGAGGCTTAGACTCTCTCCCCTACCACTCATGGCCCCTCTTGCCAGATGACACTCACTATTTACTCAATAGGTTACAATATGCTCGTGAGGATTTTATGTTTTTGAACCTAATATGGTTTATCCTCAAGCTTAAGCCATTCCCCTCCCGCACCCCTTGCCCCTCATTCATAACCTCTCACTTCTTGCTACTAGTCTGCATAAAGAATACTGTTATCCTGGTTAAAGACCACATATGAGGGAGAATATGTGGCTTTCGATTCTCTGTTCTTTTGAGTGTTTGCTTAGTAAGATGTGCTCAAAGTCAGACCATTTTTTCCTAAATTTCGATATATCATTTTTCCTTTCGCTGAGTAAAATTCCATCGTGTAAATATACCACAGTTTCTCTGTCCATTCCTCCATGGATGGGCATTTGGGTTGATTCCAATACTTGGCTATTATGAATTGAGCTGCTATAAATATGGTTGTACAAATGTTTCTGTGTTGAGATGTGACATCTTGTGGGTAGATGCCTAGTAGAAGGATAGCTGGGTCCATTGGTAGTTCTATGTTCAGGAGCCTCCACACTGCTTTCCATAGTGGTTGAAAAAGTTTGCAATCCCACCAGCAGTGAATGAGAGTTCCTCTTTCCCCGTATCCTCGCCAGCAATTATTGTTGTTCGTTTTCTTTATTATTGCCATTCTGACCGGGGTAAGGTGGTATCTCTTTGTGGTTTTGATTTGCATTTCCCTGATGCTTAGGGATACTGAGCACTTTCTCAGTTGAGAAAAGGCCAATTGTGTTTCCTCCTCTGCGAATTCTCTGTTGAGATCAGTGCCCCATTTTGTGAGGGGGCAATTTGGGTTTTTGCTATTAATTTTTTTGAGTTTTCTGTAGGTTCTGGAAATCAGGCCTCTGTCTGTGTTGTAGCTGGCGAAAATCATCTCCCAATTTGAAGGGGGTCTATTGAATTTGAGAATGGTGTTTTGTGGGGTGGGGGAGGGGAATGGTTTAAGCTTGAGGATAAACCATATTAGGTTCAAAAACATAAAATCCTCATGAGCATATTGTAACCTATTGAGTAAATAGTGAGTGTCATCTGGCAAGAGGGGCCATGAGTGGTAGGTGAGAGAGTCTAAGCCTCTGAATAATTAGATCAGCCTGACAAACCCTGGTTCCAACCACTGGTTCCTTCCCTCACTGAGCTGTTGACCAAAGTGACTCATTAGATCCCAACAGCAAGACAGAATTCTGTCAAAGCTCTTGGGTGCCCTCCCTAGGCCTGAGGCAAAACCCTGTTGCTGAAGAAACCACAGAATGCCATCGACCAGCATGGAGAGACCCTTCAATGTCCAGAATGGTATCCAGCCCCCAGAAGGCAGTTAGTGTAGTGCTAGAAGGCACTGCACAGGCTGCCATGGGAAAATGATCAACAACAGCTGGAGTAAACAGAGACCACTGACACAAAACACAATCTGCAGTCATGAGTAGGCTGACCACACCCTCTACTGGGAGAGAACAGCAAACCAAGAAAGGAGCACTTGTGCAACGGAGGAGCCTGGGCCTGGGGAGACAATCAACAGCTTTCAAATTTGGCCAATTTTTCACTTAGTGAGGGGGACCCCTTTTCTGGAACTTGGGATTCAGGGTGATAGTCACCAGATCCCGTACTCTTGGGCTTCTGAGACAAGATGCACTATGGGAGCGATAGACGGGGAGGCTACTAAAAGTAGAATCTGGGTAAACCAGAAATGTGTATATTTGTTAAACTACACTGATCACACTCTCTGATGGAGATTGTGCTTGTAATTTTCAGGATGCAGCGAGAGAGCTGGGGCCCATCTAACCCTACCAACTGACCGTAGGCCGATAGCTGAGATTCTGGCAAGAGAGGAGCCACCACAGTTATACTGTGGAGGATCCATATGGAACCCCGCAGAGAATGATGGGAGGAATGAGGGACCCACAGCCACAGACATTCAATCTACACAGGATAAGCCAGTAAGACAGAAACCAATGATCTTCGACACAAAGACCACTAAACTCACAACCTTAAAGCAGCCTTAATAGTCATCCACCAAGACTAAGGGAACTGAGTGGAAGAGGGGGCGGAAAGATTGTAAGAGCTGTGGTGGGGGAGACTATCCAGAGTCTGGAACCCTTCAGTAACAACACACTTGGGCCAGGAGGACCGGGCTGAGTACTAGGCTATCCAGGGTCCCCTGCCACAAGGACTGATCCAGATGGCCCACGGAGGAGGATATCTAGCTGATTGGGGATGGGGAGGGGGGCATTGGGGAATTGGGGATAACAACTCACTGCTTGCACACTGAATAATGTAACTCATTATGGACAATAAATATATATTTCAGACTTAAAAAAAACTGTCCAGGAAGGATTGAGTTGTAGAGAGCAGACTGCAGGGTTGAGATGAATGCTTTCAAGAGACTGACTCTACCTGTTTTGAAAGTGCCACCAAATTAATTTATTCAGTCTCCTCTTTCGTTTTTCTCTTCTAGTTCTGACTGTAATCTGACTTAAAATAAGTCTCAACTAGCCACATGTGCTCTATGTTATTTCATGGAAAAGAAGTGAGCTGCAAATTACATCAGTGGTTGCAAAACATTTGGCAAAAGCTTTCTTCTTCATGCTTCAGACAGTGGACTTGTTGTTTGATGAGAATCCCAAAAGCCCAGTGTGACAGTCCTTGAAATTTTCACTAAGTAAAATACTATGAAATTCTTTCATATTGCTCACTCTCAAAAATTTGGCCCAAATTAAAAATTTGAAAATGAGAGGTGACAATAACCCTAAATTAGAAATACCTTTTGAATAGGAATAACTAATTTGGGGGAGGCATTGAAAACAATATTCATAACAAAACTGAGAATGTATAAAAGGACCCTTGCAGGGAAAACAAAGTGTACTGGCTATCTTTACCACATCCTCAAGTCATTGTTTTGAATTGTTTTTTAATTGTTTTGAAATTGATTCTATGGTCAAGAAGGACAGAGTTGGACAGAATGAAGCATGAGGAAAGTGAATTAATGATGAATTGCTTTTAAGGTCATTGCCCTTACTGCAGGGAGGCAGTCATTCCAAGTAAATTCACTGGGAGCCCTAGTCTATTACAAAAGTATAGTTTAAGACAAAGACTAGAAACATACTATAACATCTGAGAAGTAAAAGAATACTTATGAATTTTATGGATAAATACCTATTTTATAAAACTATTATTATTTTAATGCTACATACATCTTTTCAAACAAAATATAAAAAAAAAACTTTTGGCTGGATTTATACCATCTATACAACCAATTCGGCCACATTTTTTGCATTTAAAAAAGTAAGACCTCAACAATAAAGCAGCCTTAATACTCACCCACCATGCTCAAGGAACTGAGTGGAAGAGGGGGCAGAAAGATTGTAAGAGCCTTGGTGGAGGAGAATTCCCAGAGACATTGATTCCCTCAGTAACAACATACAAAGGTGTGGAACCGGGTTGACTTCTAGGCTATCCATACCCCCTGCCCCATGGACTGATCCAGATTGCCCACGGAGAAGGATATCCAGCTGATTGGGGACAGGGATGAGGGAAATTGAGGAAATGGGGATATCAACTCATTATTTGTTCACTCAATGTATCTGATTATGGACAATAAAAAAGGTCTACATTTATCCTAATTAATCACACTCATCGACAGTTAGTACTCCCTCTTCCCCCAAAAAATATGTCTAGATAGAAAACTATGTAAGTGTTCATAGCTGCTTTATTTGTACTAGTTAAGGAGTGCAAAGAGTCTCACTATAAACAATGTGGCCCGTTCATACCATGGGATATCTCTCTGTAACAAAAATAAATGAACTCGACATGTACAAGAATCTGGATGGATCCCCATGGAATTATGCAGACTATTAAAATTGCTCATCCTGAAAGGTCATGACCTCATTTATATGAAGTGGCTCAGTCCATTTGCATGGCTGATATTAGGTCATTTATAGAGGATAGAAATTTGTTTCTTCACAGTTCTAGAGGCTAACCAATCCAAGATCAAGGTACTGGCAGGTTTGGTATTCTGGGGAAGGCTCTGGTCTCTATTTCCAAAAGGTTTCTTGAACATAGTAACCTTAAAAGGAAAGAAGAATGGAAGTGCCAAGGGGAATTAATACTATTTGTCATGTGGTAGAAGAGCATGAGCCACTTTCTCAAATCCTTCTATAAGGAACGTAATCCCATACATGAGAGATCTGCACTTGTGATTTAATTACCTCCCAAAGGCCTCATCTATTAATAATATTATGTTTTCAATAGAATTTCCGTGTAGGAACTTGGGGAGGGGGACCCATTTATTGGTAAAAAGTGGCAAAAAAGGCAAAATTAAAGATGGAACAGTTTTTTCTTAAGGATTAGAGGCAGTATGTATGTGGGGTGGCTGTGATTATAAAAACATACCATTAAGGAGCCTTTTGGTGACAGGACAATTCTACATCTCAACTGTAGTGGTGGTTACCTATACATATGACACAAATGGAGCAGAATTATAATCATACATCTTGCACAAGTATTAATATCCTGATGTTGGCATACTGTGACCATGTCTTCTGTAAACTGGGAAATACAATAAATTGGGTATATTAGAGTACATGGAATCTCTCTGTAATATTTTTTTTGCAACTGCCTAGATCTCCATCATTATTTCAAGGTAAAATGTTAAGTGATTCTATATCTACATCTATATCTGATCTCTCTCTCTTTCTTTCTTTCTCTTATACACATACACACAGTGGAAAGCTTACCCCTATTTTTTGAGTCATTAACTCCTGAAAAAAAATCCTTCATAAGGTAAATTTTTATAAGTAAAGAATAAAATGACTAGTATCAAAGAAAATATTTTATATATTTCTGACATCAAAAATGAATCTATTTGTGCTATAGTAGCACCAAATCATACTAAAATGAAGGCAGTCATGTCAGCATTTAATACAAGTTGTTAAAAACAGCACAACAAAGAAATAGCACTTTGCATCACCACATGGATATCTATTTGCAATATGTTCTACTTTTTAATAGTGGTTATGAATCCTACATGGAATAAGCTTGTGACCATAGTGCATTGCATTGCATTTGACCCCTATATTTAAGTTAATGTCCACAATTAAAAGAAAAACAACAATAAAAATATCACTGTTAAATATGCAAATGATTTCCAAGGTCCTCATTGCAGCAAAGACAGAGTTCTGTTGAAGGAAGGGATAGCAAGAGGCTCAACAGCTGAGTACCTGGTCCATTTTATCATAGGCCCTCCTAATAACATTAACCACCCATATTTTCCTCAAAATGCCCTTTCATCTATCCTCCACCAAAGCCAGGCTTCAGGAGCGAGTCACCCTTGTCTAGTGTTCTTTAAAGATACAGGGATCCTGTCTGCTGAGTTTGGTGAAGACCTGATCAAAGATAAGGTGAGTTTTGAAGCTGCTCCACATTAAGAAGTGTCTAGAAAAGGCAATAGAGGAACAAAAATATTCTGCTTTAGTGAGAGCAAATGATCACTTTCAGTGTTTGTGTTAAGCACATGTGACCATGTGTGCTGTGATGCATCTAATCACAGTTATCAAGTGTTGCCATGGCACTGGCTGAGCTAGAAGAGCTGTTGTCATTGTGAGGGAGTGAAGCCAATATACACTTCCTTTGATACACAAATTTCAACTCAGCCAGATAGACCTTTTCTTTTGTATAAGATCCAAAAAGCTCCAAGAAATGGGAAAAGGTTTGGGAGATAAAAAGCCCAGGAATAAGAAGCCACAATAACTTGAGACCAAAAGTTCAAATTAACTGAAGATGAAATGAGAGAGACTCAAGTATAGGCAGGGCCTCAGTCCCTCCTGTTTTCATTTTTCTGATTGGAAGAGAGAAGAAGTAAGGCACGGCTTTTCCAGCCCAGAGGACCCCTACATTCATCTTTACTCAGCTAACCTCAGGTTGCTACTTTTAATCATGCTTCAGCACAGATCTCTGCAACCTCATCTAAAAGATGCCAGCTAGTCTTGTGACCAAGGTGGTTACAGTTGGTGCTAAGGAAGCATTAATGGAGTGGTACCAAGAAGTAATGTTGTACATGATGCTTTGGACTGGAATACTCAGTAACAGAGCATTGCATAGAGCATCTTTGGTTTGGGGCTATCACAACCCAGTAAAAGTAGGTGATGTCATTGTCATCTAGTAAATAAAAACCCGGTATAAAAGAAGCAATGCCAACTGGGCGTGCAGGCATGTATGCTTGTTGGAGGTAGGAGGAACAGAAGCTCAAGGTCATTCCTTATTACATAGTGAGCTATAGGCCAGCCTGGGTTACATGAGACTTTGTCTCAAAAAACTAAAATAGGAAAGCAGTCCCTAATGATCAGACTATTGTCACAGTAGTGTACTGATTCAATGATCAAGAAGGACAGAGTTGGGTGAATTGAAGCATGAGAGATTTCTGAGACATAGAAAGTTCTAAATCAAGTTAAAATTAAATGAGAAAGTACAATTATGTAGCTGAATCCTCAAAGGATGTAAAGTCAGAATCCAGAGTTTACTTCTTACTAGCTGGATGAGATTAGGCAGTTACTTAACACTTTCCATTCTCAATGTCTACCTAGATCTGCAAGAGCAGAATTCTAACATCAGCTTGAGGTGACACTCTTTTTATTTGGTCACCCCAAAATATAAGAGAAGGGCAATCCAAACAGGAATCTATATACACAAGAAAACAAGGAGAATTTTGGAAAATTATTTATCCAGTGAGCATGAAGGATCAACAGCTTCAATCAGCAGATAGCTTTTGAGAGATCTAAGCACAGTTTAAGTTCTGTCATTAGATTGTCCCCTTACTATTGATTCCCCTGGGTCTCTAGAGAAGTACTAATAAATATCTATAAAACACATAAAATTTAGGGCTGGGGAGATTGCTCAGTGGTTAGGGTTCTTGCTTACAAAGCCTTCCAGCCTTGGTTCCATTCCCCAGAACTCATTTAAAGCCAGAAACACAAAGTGGTGAATGTGTCTAGAATTTATTTGTAGTGGCAGTAGGCTCTGACTTCTTGTCCATTCTCATTCTCTCTCTCTCTCTCTCTTTCTCTCTCATAAATAAATATTTAAAAGACACAAAGTTTGTTCTCCAACAATCAATAATCTCTGGTTGTGGAGGAACTGTAGGCATCAGTGGAGGGATTGGTATGGTGCATCTACCCACATGCTTCATACAAGACCGTTACTGCATCTATAGCAGACCCCCACACACATAGTAACACCAGTACCTACAGAAGCAGTTCCTTTGGAGCCATCAAAAACAATGAAATTTCTCCCCATAGAAGCCCAAAGCACAGGACAAGCAAGATGGCATATGCTCCTAGAGCACTGGGAAAACATGGTCAAGAGTTCAGGACTCACATCCCTAAAATTTTCCAACATTGTGGAGGAACGACTTGAAAAATAGAGAGTGAACAGTTAAAGTACAGTTTTGGGAGTTCATCATGTGACATTTCATTATTATTTAAACATTTATGGCCCAGGTTACATTATAAAGAGTGAACAGTTATTAGTCCAGAATGCCCCCATGGGCCTAACTGTTAGAGTTACTAAAAATTTTGAGAGTAGGCTTCAACAGTAACATTAGGACATAGTTTAGTCCCTCGAGCTGTATAAAGACTGCGGAGCCTCAACCACAGCTTGCAAACCTTTGACAGGCAGGCCCACCACAGCACAGGGCAGCATTAAAAGTAGGGCACAAGGAGTCATTATTCTGATAGCTTAGGTCACTGCATCCTTACTTCCTCACTTCAATTTAGAAAACATATGTAGGGCTAGAGAGATGGCTTAGCAGTTAAAGGCACTTGATTGCAAAGCCTGATATCCTGGTTCAGTTCCTCAGTACTCAAGTAATACCAGCCAAATAAACAAAATGGCACATGCTTCTGGAATTCTTTTGTAGTAGAAGGAGGCCCTGGCATTCTCATACTCAATCTCTTTCTCTTCTCTTCTCTTCTCTTCTCTTCTCTTCTCTTCTCTTCTCTTCTCTCTCTCAAATAAAATAAAATATTTTTAAAAAGAAAACCTATCTTTCTGATTTGAGTGAGGGAAAATAAAATAGACTGTTCAACTTGCCTTGCAGGGTACTGAAACAAAGGCCAAGATGCCTTGCTCACCTGACCTTCACAGATGATGGTTTCTCTTCAAATCAGATAGCAGGGGATACTCGCAGAAGCCCTGGGTCTCTCACATTAAGGATGGATGCAAACTATCTGATCTAAGGCATTCACACTGAAATGTTTACATTCCATTATTTCTGTCTATAGCTCCTTCTCTAGTTCTTTGTCTCTTTTTGACAGAACATTTGCCCTAAATCAAGATTGCAAAGCTCAACCATTGAAAATATATGTAATGTTTTGAAAACTAATTTTAGTGTTTAGGAATCATTTATAAAATCTGATTTTTCAATTTGATTTAATAAATATGTGTTGGATATTAACTCTCAAGTCCCCAGATCCATTCCTTTCAGGAGGCAAACTCCCTTTAACTAATCCACCCAGCCCGTTTGTCAGTTCTAACAAATGACTACACTCACATTAAATTCTTCACATTTTTAATAACACTGAGTAAACAAAACGGTGGGGGACAAAAAAAAATCTGGCTACCTTTCGTACAATGCATAACCCCCTATCCCATGGACTGCTCCAGCAAGTACACATAGGAAGGCCCCCAGCGGGGTGGGGACAGAGAGAAGGGAAATGGGGATACCATAAGACTTGCTAATATAATGTATCTAATTATTGACAATAAATATGAAGAAAACAAAAAATAACTAAACTGAAAAATGTACTTTCATACATGATGGAATGTACATAATTGATTCAAACTCTGTGGAGTGCAATTTGGAAATACCTGTCAAAATTAAAAATAAACATTTTTTTTTCAAATCCAAGATTCTACTTCTAAATGTTTATCCTACAAAAATATTATTGTGTGTGATGTAATATGTGTTTATGCTAATTGCAGCATTGCAAGACTGCAAACCACATACATATCCACCAACATTTAAAAAAGGCAAATCCATACACTATAATTCTGTATAATTATTGTCAAAATGACTATATATAGAATGATTTCACAAATATAACATTTTGAAAAACACAGTGTAGGACTGAGGGAGCTAGGTCAGCAGTTAAAGGCATTTGCTTATAAAGACTGACAGCCAGGTTTGATTCTTCAGTACCCACATAAAGTGACCCATATTCATGGAGTTCGTTTGCAGCAATAAGAGGCTCTGGTGTAGTCATACTCTCCTTCCTTCCTTCCTTTCTACCTTCCTTCCTTCCTTCCTTCCTTCCTTTCTCTTTTTTTCCTTCCTCCTTTTCTTTGTTTCTTTCCTTCCTTCCTTTCTTTCTCCTTCCTTCCTTCCTTCCTTCCTTCCTTCCTTCCTTCCTTCCTTCCTTCCTTTCTTTCTTTCTTTCTTTCTTTCTTTCTTTCTTTCTTTCTTTCTTTCTTTCTTTCTTTCTTGTCTTTCTTTCCTTACTTCTTCCTTCTTTCTTTCATTTCCCTCTCCCATCTCTCATTCTCTCAAATAAATGAAAAACAATTTAAAAATTATTTAAAAATAAAAAACTCAGGGTATAAAACATACTATTATGTGTGAAGTGGGGGAAACATGTACATGTATTTCAAAAGAGCCCCCCGGTATGGATGTAAAATAGAAAACAACTGTGGGTATGATGCTTACATCAGGGATTTTCACTATGGTCTTGGGGCATTTATGGTGGACCCCACACCTATCATGCACTATGACCTGCTGGCCCATTTCCAGATGGCACTCCAGTTTCTCAGTTTTGTGGGAATTCAGCTCTAAACATGTAAGAACGAAGTTTCCATAGTCAAACTTTACCACTTCTCTTTCCCTGAATGGGCTTCCAGCAGTGGCCTTCCTTGATCCCTCCCTCCCTTGCTACCAAGGACTGCTTAACATAAGGAGCCCACATACTATATAAACCCACTCTATGCCATGTCTCCTAAATGCATCAAGTATGGGCTACTATGGTCATTCTCTTCTACATAAGGACTTCTAGGGCCTAGTTAAAGCACAAGGGCAAGAGTATTTCAGAAAGCATGGGAAACATGACTGTCAAGGGATTATATATACATTCTTATAATCCCAGTGCTTAGGTTGAGCCAAGAGGATAGCAAGTTCAAGGTCTGACTGGTGCAAATAGCAAAACCTTGTTTAAATAAATATTGAAAATAATTACAAATTTAGTCAACTCATTCATAAAATGCTGCATACTATTGCAAATTCACAAACACACTAACATAATACTCAGAAGACACTGCTCCATAAATATACCATTGTCTTTTCATACCAATAGCATTTCTAGATTATTTAACTGAGGAATATTTCCTGGTTGTGTTGGTCAACCGAGTACTGGGAAAACTTGTGTCTTCTGTTCTATAACCTATTTTGAAGAATCTATTTTGTTTTGTTGTTTTGTTTTGTTTTTAGGCAGGCTCTTATTTTAGTCCAGGTTGACCTTGAACTCACTCTGTAGCCCAGGCTGGCCTCAAATTTATGGCGATCCTCCAACTTCAGCCTCTTGAGAACTGAGGCTATAGATGTAAACCAGCATGCCTGACTTGGAAAAAAAAATCTACTGTAACAGATGTTCAGTATCCATTTCTCTGGCTTTTACTCTACAGGAGAGGTGCCTGTATCCTTCCCAAACAAGGCTGCAAGGCTTACAATCAACCAGAAAATACCAAGTCTAACCAAACAAGGAAGCAAACTACAAAATTATATTTTGAATTCTATAGATTGATTCTTATATTCATTTCAGATAGAGAAAATGACCATGATCATGGAAAGTAATAAATCAGGAACCAGTAGGCCAGCAGAAATAGTGAAGGACATGGTAGGCAGTGAGTCATAAATCAGAAGCTGAGAGAATACAAACACCCGGGAAGAGGTCAAGATCAATGGTTACACTATGGATAACTCATCAGAAACCATTCAAAAGCTACTGGAGTGCCATGGTCACAGGCTCATGCTAATTCATATGTGCCTGATCAGAATCCTAGTCAACCAATGTGATTATGCATACTGTATATCTATCAGAGCCCCGTTAGGATGACAAATACTGCAGATTTACATATATATTGACACAATTTTTCAGCTAAATTTTTCTAACAAAATTTGGACAGCAATCCAGAAAGAAGTTATATTTCTGAGTGGTGTGTAGATGCCATATGATCTACCAAGAACTCACAGAGGCCAGTTCTTGAAAGTAGATGACCTGCATTCTACACACAGCATCACTGGACACTGATTCCTGCTCCTCTGGGTCTGCTTGTATTCGTTCAAAGTGAAATTTGGCTATCAATGACCTTTCAGTTATTTGAATATATTACATACATACTTCCTCACCTCAGATTTTATACACATTGTTACTTTTTCACTCATCACTAGGCTGACACTCTGTACCCTGAGGTCTTGGTATAAATGCCAAACCTTTTAGAAGGCTTTCACTTTTCCCTTGGCTAGGTCTGAAGGCTTCCAGGAATGTATTCTGCCTGCTATAATAATTCACAACAAATTTTATTATAATTTCTTTTTAAATATTCTATTGATTTATTTACCTATTTATTTATTTGAGAGATTGAGAGAAAGAGGCAGAGAAAGAGAATGTATAATTTCTTATTTCAGTATTTTCCCATTAGGCTTGAAACTCAACAAGATCAGGAGGCATCTCTGGAATGTGCAGGGCTCTTTCCCTACTGCCAAGTACACATGAGGTACTCCACATTTGTTAGAAGACATGAATGATCACAAAGTCTCATATTTTAAAATCTGCATTTGGTATGGCATTTCATCTACGTATATCAAAGTCAGCCAAATTCATTTATCTCCTGATTCAGAAACTCAGTATTTGAATTTTGAATTTTTATACCTCTATACATTTTTCCTAAAATTAAAGTGCCATATAGATGTAAATACATTACTGTAAAGCTATACATGTTTGGAATATGTGAAAATTAATTGTTTTAATTTTGCATGGCAAATCAAATAGAATGGAGTTTAAAACCACTCTCTTCCCAGTTTATCTGCTTAAAATATTCTAATTGGTCAGGATTAATTAATCTTGAAAGAATGAGTTTCTGATATTAAAAGTAGAAGCAACAAGAGGTAAGCAATGGAAATACCCTGATCTATTTTATTCAGTGACAAAATGAAGATAAAGAACAACAGAGATTATTAGCAAGAAGACGAATAAGACCTGAGGAGGCCCTGTTAGTCCTATCTTCTAGTCTCCTGACTTAGTGTTTGGTAGTCATGTCTTGGAAGGCCGGAAATGATCTTATGGTTCTAGAAGGCAGATGCGACCACCTGAATCTTATTGGGAGTGGGAATACAATAAAGCATGCAGCAAATATCCCTGTGGGAGGGAGAAGTGACTCCCTTAAAGGCAAGAACTTCATCATATGTGACTTCTTAAGAGGACAGACTCAGGAGCTGGATGGCCTTGGTTCAAAGTCTATCTCTTCTCTTACTTCCTAAGGAACCATTAGAACTTGGTTAGCATCTGGGTGAATAGTTCTCTCATCTGTAAAATGGGGATAGGTAAGGGAATGATATACTATAGGGTTGTCACATAGGTAATCAGGTAGTTAGAAAACTGACTACTATATTAAGTGATCAAAATCTGTTAGAATTTTTTATTACCTATTGTTGTGGTCAGCTTTCTAGTTGCTGCGCAGAAAGAACCCAACCAAAAGCAGCTTATGGAAGAATGGGTTTATTTGGCTTACGGACTCTAGGATTGACTCCATCCTGGCAGGAAAAACGATGGCAAGAGCAGAGGGATGGACATCACCTCTGCCACAGCACTGCAAACAGCGGCAGGAAGGTGTGCCAAATACTGGCAAGGGGAAGATGGCTTATAACCCCCATAAGCCCGCCCCCAACAACACAGTTTCATCCAGGTTATAAAACCCAAACTGCCATCAGCTGAGGATTGATCTATCAGAACACATTCATTTGTTTGTAGGGGACACCTGGATCAAACCATGACATGATAATTCTATATTTATTACCAGGAATAGGGATAGAGTTGTGCTTGAAAGGTACATAGTACACTAAGTTTCTCCAGTCTAGCTGGAGGCAATTGGTAAAAACTGAAATGTTGATATTCTTTTGGGTGGGCTAGCCCCAAAGAGCTGAGGTAAGTTAGAAGCCAGACTAGAATCTCTTTAGTGTTCTCCAATTCCTCTCATTTTGATGCAGATCATGGCATCAATGGAAAAGAGATAGCAGCTAACACAGTAAGGGAGGCAAAATAAGGAAATAACAGCAGACAAAGAGCAGATGTGGAAAAAATCAAGGGAAGAGGAGCATCAGACTTTCTGTGAAATGCCTGTCAGACTATCCTCTTAGATGCTTCTTGAAGAACAGGATCAGGAAGGTCCTTATGGTAGGATCCATTGAGAACTCAAAATGTGGGCAATTTTCCAACATTTCTTTAACTGGATAGGGGAAATCCCCTTGGAAAATTACAAGATGTTCCAGGCACTGTGACTATCCACTAGTGCCCCTATAGTTGTATAACACAGATACTGAGCCACAAGAACCATAAATTATACATCTCAGAAATAAGTCAATTATTAGCTCACACTCAATTCAATACAATAGAATTGTAATTCTATAGCATTCCCTGTCACTAAATAACTCTAAATTTCATCTGAAAAGACTTATTCTTTGCATTGAGAGGATACTGACTCATCACTATATTCTTAGAAGTAATTTCTACCTAAAACTCTCTCAAGAGGTCACTTAGAAGAAGACACGATCATTAACTTCATTCACAATGGTTGGTCTGGCATAATCTGTTCCTCTCACAAAGTATCCATGACATTGTTGAAACTTGTCATTAAATCCCTTGGCAGAGGTTCTGTCTCTGATCTTTGCCCAGCACTGGCTGCATAGAGCCCTGTTTGCTCACCCATTTCCACATGCTGTAACTGAACATTGTGACTGGGCTTGGGTATGTAATTAGAGTTGTGCCTCTTTGCCAGGTGGTTTCTCTCCTCTCTGCTAATTAGTCTAGTTTTCCCTTTAAGGCATGCAGGAACTATTGGTTAAGTCAAATAAAAACAACAGACCAGTGATATCAGTTTTTGAAACTGTTGATTTCTTTCCATTTTATATCATATGGTTATGAGGCTTACTCTGCACTTATGAGTAAATTATTTAGATACTAATTAACTCAGTCCAGACACATCAAAGCTTGTCTTGTTTTAACTAAAACCTTTAAAGTAATATAACTTTACTGGGGTTAAAACACATTATTCTCTACAAGGTGTTAAACTGAATTTCATAGTAAGAAATTTCTTTCCTTGTAGCTTTTTAAATCTTTTTTTTTTCTCACAGCATAACAGTTCCAAGATGAAGGTCTGAAAAATAAGTAATAATGGCACTTGAGTATGTTTAAAGAAGCTACCAGTGGGCTGGGGAGATGGGTCTGTGATGGCTCCTCAGGTAAGAGTGTTTATTGTGAAAGCATGAGTAACTGAGTTCAAATCCCAGAATCCATGTAAAAAGCCAGACTTGACCACTCCTGCCTGTCATCCCAGTACTGAGGCAGTCAGAGACAGGAAAATTGCTAGAGCTCACTAGTCAGTCAGTCTACTGAAAAAGAGCCAGCTCCAGGTTGAGTGAAAGAATGTTGTAGTCAGCTTTCTCTCCTTGCTGAGCAGAAAGAACACAACCAAAGGCATTTGATGGGAGCAATGGAATTATTTCAGTTTATGCACTTGAGGGGAGACTCCATCATGGCAGGGAAAATGATGGTGTGAGCAGATGGGTGGACATCATCCCCTGGCCAACATCAGGTGGACAATGCAAAAGGAGAGTGTGCCAAACACTGGCAAGGAGAAGCTGGCTATAACCCCCATAAGACTGCCCCCAACAACACAGCTCCAATAAGGTTCTAATACTCCAACTGCCATCAGCTGGGGATGGAGTATTCAGAATACATTCGTTTGTGGGGACACCTGGATCAAACCATCACAGTCTGCTCCTGGCCCCCACAAACCAAAATTCATGCACAATATAAAATACAGTACATTGAGCACATCTTCAAAAATCCCCATAGTTTTTTTTATCCATATTCAAACATTTCCATAATATAAGGTCTTTAACTGAGCCATCATAAAAAAAAAACAATTTTTTTGGTCCAGCACCCAAGATCTTGAGTTATTTCACACCCAAGAGCTGAGAACGGCTCTGTCACTCTCAAAGACACCCAGAATTTCTATACCAGCTTCAGATAATCTGTTTCTTCCTTCTCTGTAGAGTCTCAAAAACTGTGGTCTAGGGCTGGAGAGATGGCTCAGAGGTTAAGGCACTTGCCTAAAAATACCTAGCAACCTAAGTTTGATTCCCCAATACCACATAAAGCCAGATACACAAAGTGGCCCATGTATCTGGAGTTCGTTAGCAGTGGGTGGTAGAAGGCCTGGTGTGCCCATTCTCTAACTGTTTCTCTGTATGTCTCTTTCTGCTTGAAAAAAAAAAGTAAAATATTTCTTTAATGTGGTCTGGGGCTGAGGAGATGGCTCAGTGGTTAATGGTACTTGCTCACAAAGTCTGTCAGTGCAGGTTTAATTCTTGAGTACCCATGAAAACCAGACGGCAAAGTGGCACATGTCTGGAGTTTCTTTGAAGTGGCAAGAGGCCCTGACATGCCCATGCTCTTTCTTCCTCCTTCCCCCCTCAAATAAATATATAAATAAAATGTCTTTTTATTGTAATCTAGAGCACAATGACATCATTACCATTTAGAAATTTGTTAGACAAATTTTGATGGACTACCTAGAAACACCAAATCAGAAATGGGGTGGGGGAAAAATCAGCAATCTGAACTTTGAAAATCTTCCACGGGTGTGTATAATCTGTGGCCCATAGGTCATGTGCACTGCAGATTATCTAAGAATGCAGTCCAACACACTTGTACATGACAGCATCAGGTTTCAATGTCAAAAGGTCTAGATGATTCTGGTGCAACTAGATGAAATGAGGTCCCATTGGTAAACATATGGTCAATTATTAGTATGCAAAAGTTGTGGGGAATTCCTTCAATCTAAATCTGTTATCATAAATCTTAGATTACAGAAGACTGTGTTGGGACTGAAAGAGAAACAGGAGCAAGACAGCTTTTTATAGGCAGTCAGGAGCTCAAGGAAAACATGGATTTCACCTCGCCTGCCCCAGTAGATCCAAAACAGGGGTGTGATCTAGATGCACCCAAATGGCTATAAGCATTTCCTCAGCAGAAGCAGCCGGACTTCTTTCTCAGTCTATCACACCTGGGTGGGCTGGCCCCTCCTGAGTCAGCCCCTTGAGTCCATGAACAATCAGGTCTCCCCGACACACCTGGGTCTGGTGACAAGGTTCATCCTAACTGGATGTCAGCTATACATAAGAGGACCTGCCAAGAGTAGAGTCAGCCTCTTGTCTCTGATGTTGGGTGCTTCTCCAGATGTCTTACCGCAAGGGTCCCTGGCCCCCTGCTAAATGAGCCTCAGTCTCTCTGGCCAGCAGGAGACCTGGCTCAATCGAGGAATGGTGAGCGCGACGGCTGGACAATCACACGCAGCCGGGAGAAGTGTCCAAGCAGATCTCAAAACTTTATTTTCACATCCAACCTTATATACAATCTAGGGATGGGTTGCATTGCCTTATCTCTTACACAAAGGGGG
>PVHP010010980.1:0-46333 GCA_004024765.1 Zapus hudsonius
TTTTTTTTTTTTTTTTTTTTTTTTTTTTTTTTTTTTTTTTTGGAGTGTATGCTTTTTCTAATGTTAAGTCCAAGAATCCTAGTATCTGTAATTGGCTTCTAACACATTGTTGTCTAGACACTTAGTTTTTTATTCTTTATAGAATTTAGAGAAATCATACCAATCTGACTTAACCTTTATCTACTAGTAGCAACTATTATCTGGTAATAAAATAATTAGGCATTTCTTGTATGTAACACCTCAATGAATATAATTTTAAGAAACTGATAAACCATATAATATTTATTAGCACATACTATTAGATTTATAACCTATGGATATAAGATATCTTCTGCTAATAAGTTTATGTTGTACATTTTGAAACAATTTATTATCCAATATATATTATTAAAATAATTATTTATAAATATTTATTCTAAAGAAAGATAAATGTCATCTTTCATGCAACTTAAAAGATAAAACTAAATCCAGAGACTTATACAAAGTAACAAAAATATATTAAAGTGATTTTGTCTATTATGAACATATCTGATATAGTTACTAATAGTGGTCCAGTGAGGGTATGCAAAAGAGAGGTACTTGTAAAATTAATAGATGGATGATGCCATTGATACCCAGACTCATATTTTATGAAAAATCATTGCATACTAAATCAATGAACTATATATGTAAAAGCATTAAAATATACACAATGCAAGTCATGAAGACTATGAATTATATTAAGGACAGAGGTATGAAATCATCACCAATTCCAGAAACTTCCTAAAGTGTTGATGCTTGCTACTGGTACTCAATTATTCTTTGGAAGTAAGATGGTTAACTAGAGGCCAAGTATTGAAAATATTTTATAATTTGTGCCATGCTATCAAGTCGTTGAAGGTATCAAAAAAATTTTTTTGCTAGAATCTGATGATTAAAAAAACTAGTTGACAGATTTAGCATTTTTACTGGATCTAGCTGTTCTTCAAGGTGAATACCAACTTATTAGTGTAATATTTCAACTCATAACAGCATTCCAAATTAAACTGAAATTATGACAAACTAAACTGACAACAAACTATTTTGTGAATTTCATCATGTTTGCTGAACACCATGCCAAAAGTATGTAACACATAGTTTAAAAATGTAACCTTACTTTTTATTTGGTATAAGCTTTCAAGACTTCTTAAAAATACTCAATATTTTAATGTTTCTGATTCAATTTTCAGTCAAGATAAATATGTTACCTGCCAATTTTCAGGTGGAATTATAGAGCTGCAATTTGACATTCAACTTAAAAATTTGATCATGTCTCTTCACTAGACTTTTATTGGCTTTTATCTTCCCAGAGACAAATATTCCTCACTTCAAAATCACACCTTAGTCATGTCATTATCTTCTGGAACACCTACATGTGTGAACAACTATTTTCAGGAATAAATCACACTGAGAACAAAACACCTAATGAGTCCTTGGGAACTGTAGCTACTTGCAACAAATCAGATACTGATGCATTAATTAGCTTCCCAAATATCACACTAGGTTTATGTTGTCCTCTTTTAATTAAAAAAATCAATGAATTTTTCTTACTTAGATATATTCATTTTCTTTGTTAGTATCAACATGGGACTTGATTTTAAAAGACTTTCCAACTGAGCACTGCATAATGAGGACAATTATATGTGTGCTATTTAATTTTTATTTTGCTTATCCACAGTAGTAAATATCATGAAAATTACACATTGACCTTTTTAAAATTTTTTTTTCATCCCTTTACTGGGGAAAAATATTTAATATTTTGTTGTACAAGGAACAGCACCTAAGGCATGTATTTATTCACAGTCCTCAGCTCCACCACACACATTCTTGACTGATAAAGCCGTAGGACAGAACAGAGGTGGAATTGAAAAGAATGACAGGGTTGAAGATAAGTTGGAAGGGAACAGGGGAGATGCAGAAAGAATGACCACAGCCACATGTGCCAGTCAAGCACTTTTTGTCCCTCAATCAAGTGTCTACATTTGCTGGTGGCCCTACCACAGATGCAGAAGAAATGCTCAAAACTAAGGGAAAATGGTAATGAAGAAAACAGCCACAGCCACACCACCATGAGAGTCTGGAGGGGAGAAAGATGGACCCGAGTTTGCTACTCGTGCCACACAAGCTAGGAAACCCTAAATTCTCTCACGGGGATGCAAACCTCATTCCATCTATATCCTTGCATACCATGCAACTTATTACTCCTCTTGGAGAACTGAGACCCTGACTGAATGCCCCACTCCAGGATAAGGCTGAGCAGTCAGTTAGAGTTCTCTTTCACAAAGATTGGATTAGGTAGGTGGGAATGGTAAGAATTAAGATCTTTAAAAATAAACCCAGAGAAAATGTGAAAGCTGCCACCATATAGCACCAGCAGCCAACTCTTACA
Organism: Zapus hudsonius; assembly: GCA_004024765.1. Lineage (NCBI taxonomy): Eukaryota > Metazoa > Chordata > Mammalia > Rodentia > Dipodidae > Zapus > Zapus hudsonius. The sequence continues at coordinate 2,408 of PVHP010010980.1, forward strand.
TTTTCTTTTCTTTATCAGGAATTCCTTCAGAAGGTCACATAATTGGAACAGCTCTCCTCTTCAAAGTCTGCTGGTTCCAGGCCATAACTTGGTCAGTGGGGAGTGTCGGCCTTAGGCTGGTTTGTGCAAGAGGACCATCTTAGGTCTCCTTGAGAGCATTAATCTTGGTGCAGATCTTAAGGGCAGGACCCAATTTCATGTTCACAGCACTCATAAGGTGTTCTTCTTTAAGTTATAAAAGGGCCCCGTCCATCAGTCTCTTGGGAATGAAACTCCTCTGCAATCTCTTGGCAACCTTGGTGAGAAGCGATGAACTCGTAGACCTCTTCGACATTCCACCAGCTAGGGTTGCTAAACAGGAACAAGGGGTTAATGCTGTGTAGTTCTGGTGTAGGTGGGGCTGTAAGGGTGTCCCCAAGGTCACGTTCACCGTGCCCAGCTCCTGCTGACAATGGCCCACGAGAGGTTGGGGAAAGTGCATCATCATAACTGGAATTATCTGAACCCGACTTGAATCTTCTTAACCCTGGTGGCGCTCGCCCTGGACCTGAGCACGACCAATGTCAGAAGAGCTGCGAGGAGGTCCACGTTGTTGAACACGCATAGTTGGCTTCTTGAAACTCCTTCATCTTTTTCCTTTTCAACAGGAACTGATGGCTACAGCTCACACAGTACCTCTTTGCACAGGTCATGGAACAAAACCTCTGAGCCACGAAACTGCTCTGCCGGGGTGTACTTCCCGCAGTGCTCACACTTCAGGAGGTCTGCCTTCCTATCTAGCTCAATGAGGGGCTATCTCCACCCAAAGGGCCCCTGTTGGGAAGCTGGTCTGTAGAGGCTTCTCAGAATCCTTCAGTAACTGAGAGCATCCCACCAGGAAAGGTCTGCCCCTTCCTGGATAACAAAGTCTTCTATGATGTGTGTGGGAATCTGGGGCTTCCCAATGGCCTGTGGGGTTTTGAGTCCCCCATCTGTCTGGATACCATGGCTAGCATAGGAGGTGGTGCTGATGGGGCAGGGGTCAAAGGTATTAATTCACTACTTGGGTATTAGCATTCATTTTGGCCACTGGTTCAGCTTTCTCTCCAAAACTGCTCTTCTCCTCTATTACCAATGGGCTCTCTGCTGCTGGAGATGCCTTGGCAGGAAGCATGGAGCCCAACATGGAGATGTCATTGTGCTCCTCCTCAGACTCAGCTTTGTGTTTTACAGCCACCATCTGGGGTTTAGCCAGAAGGTGCACAGACTACATGTAGAAGGCAGCAGGGACCTGGACTACGACAGGTGGTAAAGGTAGCCCCACTTTTACCACTTGTGCTGTCCCCTGACAGGAGCAAGGGTCATGCCCAGGGTCAAGGTAGGAGGAGACTCCTGCAGTGCGTCAGGAGCCTGGGATGAAGGTGGCGAGGAGGCCAGATGGGCCTGGCCAGGCTGTAGTGCCCCTGGCATCCTCTGAGAAGTAGGTCCGGCAGCTGCCAGCTTTGCCAAGCCCAAAGCCTGTGCCTGTGCTGTGCCTGTGCCGGGTACCTACAACCTGAACAGGGATATGGTGGTGGTTGTGGACTGGAGGACGTCTTAGCAGTCCCTATTTGAGGAGGCTTGGCTGGATGGGGATGGGGGTGTTGGGTCGGGTCAGGTGAAGAGATAGGGGTGAGGACTGAAGCATGGGCAGAGCCACCAAGATTTGGGCTTGCTGAGACTGGGAAGGTGGGACCTGATGAATGAGGCCAGTGAGGCCTGTGGCTTGCTGCTGCTGCTGCTGCCCCTCCAGGAAGGGGAGGAGGTGAGGGGAGCCCATCTCAGAAGCTGAGGGAACCCTCCCCCCTGCCAGGACTAGGGACCCCGGCCCATGAAGGGGATGCTCCCCGTGAGGACTCTGGTGCGGGGCCAGGTGCAAAGGTCTTGAGTCAGAGCAGCACTCTTGGGGACCCTGGAGCACTGTCAAGGAGATTGAGAGCAAGCTGAAAGAACTCCAGCTCCACCAGTGCTCAGGGGCAGCTCTCAGCCCCAGATAGCTCAAACGTCCCTGTATGAATGAAAAGCAGTGCAGGCATGTCGGGCACTGCAGCTACAGCCCGATGCAGCTCAGTATTTCCACCAGTTCATGCTCCAGCAACAGCTCAGTAATGCTCAGCTGCACTGCCTGGCTGCTGTCCAGCAGGCTACTAGTGCTGCTAGTCTGCAGGCCAGCGCCCCAAACACCGGCACCACACAGGAGCAGATTACTGCCCCCCAGGCCTCAATCAATCCGGCCACCCCATCAGCTGCCCAGTTCATCAGCTGATCCCAGAGCGAGCCCAGTGCCACCCCCTTGACCAAATCTATGCTACTGGGGAACACTACTTAGCCACCCCCTCAACTGCAGATATATCTGTGGCCACAGCTGGGAAACCTATTGCAGGTTAAGTGGACCTTGGGCCAGAATGTGTCTCTAGCCTCCCAGCTCATCCTGATGCCTAAGGGCCGGTGGCTGTAGTCCAGCAGGAGGTGCCATTTGCTCAGCCCCCAGGAGTACATGCAGATGCAGACCAGATGCTGAACTTGGCAATGAGGAACCAACAGGCCTCAGCTCAAGGACCCAAAATTCCAGGCACCACTTAGAAGACCATTCCTCCTGGATCTTCCCCCATTTCTAGCCTCTCCCAGGCCTCTAGCCAAGGCTTAGCTGTGGCATAGACTTCCGGAGCCTCAGACCAGTGCCTTAGCCAAGCTGGTGGAAGCAGTGGGAATAGCCTTCCAGGACCCATGGGTCCAGGTGGAGGTGGCCAAGCACCTGGAGGTTTGGGTCAGTTGCCTTCCTCTGGAATGGGTGGTGGAAGCTGTTCCAGGAAGGGCACAGGTGTGGTGCAGCACCTGCCTGCAGTCCAAGCAGTGACTGAGCCAGGATAGCCAGACAGAGTCAGAGAGAGCAGCAGGTAACAAGGCAGAAGCAGACAGGATTGATAGGCAGAACGTGAGCATGAATCTGACTCGGACAGCTACACCTGCCCCCAGCCAGACCCATATTAACTCAGCCAGGTACATACAGATGCAGCCCCATTCACTGATTCAGCAACAGCAGCAGACTGACTTCCAGCAGAAACAGGTGGTGATTCAACAGCAGATGGCAATTCACCCCCAGAGCAGTCCCAGGGCCGGCTATCAGAGATTCTGCACCCAGCCACACATGGACCTTTTTAACCCTTGTTTTCTTTCTCTGCTCATCAGCTTTCATGGGTTCTGTGTATTTACTATGTGCTCTAAAACAATTGTTCTTTTCAAAATGACCCAGAGAAACAAAGAGGCTGGACACCCCAGCTAGTGTGTCCCTGCTGTAACACATTCATGTGGGTGTTTTTAAATTGGATGCACTAGGTTTCCATAATGAGTTAGAACCTATATTATTAAAGTCCCATACTTTGTCTCATTCCTCATCCCATTTTGTGTGATGAGGTATCATATTGATGGGGTATCAAAGTCCTGGTAAGATGTTCCTCCTGAGCACTGTTTTTAGGGCTCTGTCCAGTCTTTGATTTCCTCGGAGTTCATCTCTTGGTGCTCTGGGCAATGCATAACAGCCGTTTGGGCTGGTAAGTCAGCTAACTGAAGTGTGCCTCTGCCATGTTCATTATTTTTACTTTCCAGTGCTGGAATCTTCTTCCTTCCCAAATAGCTCCATGTGCAAGCACTAGCATAAAGGTTCATTTGTAAGCAATGAAAGTGTCTGTTTTTCCTTATGGCAGTTTTACAGGCTTTCGTGTAGAGGTGCCCATTGGGAGTGTGTCAGCCTCTATTCATTTTATCAAGGACTGGGGAGATGGCTCAGGAGTTGACGGCGCTTGTTAGCCATTTCCCCCAGTACCTATGTAAAGACAGATGCACAAGCTGCACCTGTGTCTGGAGTTTGTTTCCAGTGGCAAGAGGCTCTGGTGCACTTACACTCTCTTGTCCCTACTCTGGTTTCTCTTTAGATTGTACAAATCTTTCACTATTTAATTTTATTGAACATTCCTATAGTATCTCAGCTCAGTGTCATTCTTCTCCTGTATCTGCTCATATCATGAATCATTTTCTAGGTTTACACTGTCAGGGGCAAATATTGTCTGCTGTATCCTAGATTCTATTTATTTATTTATTTATTTATTTATTTATTTATTTATTTATTTATTTATTTATTTATTTATTTATTTATTTATTGAGACAAGTTCACTAGGGCTTTCTAAAGAGATTTTATCATGAGTCCAGAGTTAGTAAACCAAATTTGGAAGAGCCTTGCCATACTAAGCAATTCTTGTCACGGCTGTCTATTTCCAAGGGCATTAATATTGAAAGTTGCTTCTCTATAATCAGACATTTAACTGTTTTCTTTGTTTTAATCGAAATACAAAATTATTACTCTCTGCTTGTTAATGTGAGGTTTGTGCCTTGACGTTTTGTATCCACAGCATGTCAAGCCAATGTTTCATAGTCAGGATTTTTAATAGTGGATCATTCACATATACCAGTAAACCACCCTCTTTTAATTGCTAGCTAAAATCTCACTAGATAGTGGGGAATTTTGAAGCCCTGATGAAATACAGTTGAGTGGTATTGGGGGTAGTTTTTTCTTTTCTTTTTTTAAATATTAGGACTTGCCATTCAAAAGCAAACAAAAATTGTGCCTTATCTTCAAGTGGTATGTAAAAGAAAGCAGGTTCTTCCTGATTGCAAAATAAGCAGATTTTCTCTGCCACGTATGCTTACCATGAAGTGCATCACAAGCCCAAAGTAACAGGGCTGATTGTGAATTGAAAGCCCTAAATACGGTTGCTAATATGACCTTCATCTCTTCATAACATGCATATCTTGGGCATTTGTTATACTTTTTCAAAGCTGACTAACAGGTGCCAAAATAGCCAAAAAGTCTTCATCAGTGCTGAGACAACTGAGCATAAGTATACAAAATAATGAAACTCAACTTTATTTCACTCTGTACCTTAAAAATAACCCAAATTCAAAACAAACTAAAGCCATAAAATCTTAGAAGAATAAATGAAAATTAATCTCCACTCTTGAATTTATCCATAGATTCTTAAGTATTATAACAAAATAAAAAAACAAGACAGATAAGTTATCAATACTGGATTCATCAAAAGTTAAACTTTTAGCCAGGTGTGGTGGTTCACACCTATAATTGCAGCACTTGGAAGATGGAGACAAGAGGATCACCATGAGTCTTCACCCTTCCGTTTAAAACTCCAAGCTACATAATCATATCCTTACCCATACTTCACCTCCTCTCCTTCCCTCTCTCCCTCCCTGAAATCACCTCTCAAATACTGCTACCCCTCGCTATTAAAATAATCCATTATTGTCATGTCTCTGTATGGTTTAGATATTGAAGTAATGCTCACTTCATATAAGGAGTTTGGGATCATTCATTCTCTTTCAATTAGGCAAAATAATTTGAGAAGTGATTTGGTAGAACTTGGCAGTGAATCCATCTGGGCCTGAACTTTTTTTTTTTTCTGGGAGATTTTAAATAACCTTTTCAATTTCATTAGAAATAATAGGTTTGTTCAAGTAGCCTGTCTGTTTTGGGTTTAGTTTGGGAAGGTGATATGAGTCAAGAAATTTATCCATTTCTTCCAGGTTTTACAGTTTTGTGAAATACAGTGTTTTGAAATATGTCCTGATGATTCTTCCAATTTTATCGGTGTCAGTTTTGACATTTCCAGTTTCATTTCTAATCTTGTTGAATTGAATCTTCTTTGTTTCATCAATTTGGCCAGTGGTTTATCAATCTTGTTTATTTTTTCAAAAAAAAATCAGCTCTTTGTTTCATCAACGTAAAAATTTATTTATTTATTTTTAATAAGTAGAAACTTTCTGTGTACAATTCATGTGTTGGTACCACTGTTTCCCTCCTACCTGACCCCATTCTGCCAAGGACCCTCCTCAGTAGGATTGCTGGAATGTTCCACAGCATGGAGGGCTATGAGTTGTGTGAGCAGCAGACAGTTAGTGGTGGTAGGGGCGGGGGGGATTGAGTCTTTGGATATACCCCGACCATGGCTTTTACAATCTTTCCTCCCCCTCTTATGCAAAGTTTCCTGAGCTATTGTGGGTGAGTTTTAAGTCTGCTTTATTGTTGATCTCTTAGCAGCCTCTGGATTTCTGCTTTGGAACATTTTTGAATGCCCTTGGTGTCTGTCTCCACAACCCTGGTGCAGGTTGTCAAGCTCTCTGTGGAAGCAACACTCTTGCTCATCCACCACTGCCTCTGTGGTTTCATCTGGGCCCTGGCTGATGTGTTAGGGGTGGTTCATCTTCTGTAAGGGAGACAGCTCTCATTTCTGGTCTTGTTGGTCCACGGTTCTCATTGCCTTCTGAAAAATAAAAACAGATTCTCCAATGGAGAATGAGATCAGCATGAATTAAATGAGATAAGCATCATTAATTTGGTGAGATTATTGTGGGTGTAGCCTCTCTTTAGGCTCCTAGGAGCTTCCCCTAGGAGTCCAGATTCTTGGTTTCCATAGGAATTTGGCTTGGATCCCAGTTCCAGCTAAGGGTTCCCTGCCACCAAGCAGATCTCTTGGCCAATGAGCCCTTGATTGCCCACTTAGGTTGAGTGCCACTATACACAGGTGTGTACATCTTGGCACGCTGACCACTGTTATACAGCAGTGTGCCCTGCTTTCTCCCCACATTGTTGGCCTATTTCCCCTGACAGCTCATGCAATACATTCCAGAACTATATGATCTCCCCATTTGGGGAACTGTCTTCCTTCCAGATTCCAGCCGGGTCTCTCAGTGTTCTGTGATGGCAGTCTGTGGTATCTTTAGCAATAGGGTCTTATCTTTTACCTCAGGTGGGTAATCAAGTTCTTAGACAGAAGTCTGTCTTGTTTTGGGGGACCATTTACATCTCTCTGATCAGACCACCAGCTCAATGTGGGTAGTAACTGGAAGTTACAAGCCAGAGCCAATTGTATTAGGATTAGACTTCACCCCACCCTCTTCAGGGCCCTTCTTTCCTGATAATACTCCCATATTTCTTTGGAGGGTCATATCTTTTAACCTACTGTCCAAGAGTAAAGATTTTACAGTACCAATTCATTTTGAATTTAGTTTTGTGTATATATCCCCTCTTCCATTCCCTCCCCCAACCACTTCCAACCCTTTTATCTGTGCCATTAGAGCCCTATTCTTAAACTTTTTGTGTGTTTCTGTATCTTGAAGCATGTTCCCTGTTTTCCTCTAGCAGTTTTAGTGTTTCAGGTCATAGGTTAAGATCTTTGATCCACTTTGAATTGGCTATCAGCAAGGACTAGCAAGGGTTGCAAAAGAAAAGAAAAAAATGACACTGTTCTTCACTGCTGGTAGGAGTACAAACTAGCACAGCCATTTAGAAAGCACTATCGGGGTGACTCAAAAAAACTAGAAATATAACTCTCATACAACCCAGCTATACAACTCCTGGCAACCTAATGACTCCACATTCTACTATAGAAATACTTGCATAGCCTTGTTTACTACTGCTCTCTTTACAATAGCTAAGAATTGAAATCAGCCTAGATGCCCATCAACAGATGATGGAAAATGTGGTACATATACACAATGGAATTATAGTCACAGTATAATTATAATTATATAATTATATTCACATTATAATTATTTTATATATTATTATTAATCATATTATTTATTATAGTCAATTATTAATTATAATTATATTCACATTATAATTACTTCACAGTAGTGTGAATGTACCACAATATGGAATTTCCATATTCAACTGTATGGAAAAATGGAAGTGTAGAATTTGCAGGGAAATAGATGGAGCTGTAAAGAATTATGTTAAGTGAAGTGAGCCAAACTCAAAGCCACATGTTCGCTCTGATATATGAATGCTAGATTGTAATATCTACATGTATGTAATTGGGTAAAAACTACAAGCTACATTCTACTACATAGAATGGTACTAAGTGCGAGGATAAAGAGATGGTTAGGAAGAGGAATGAGGGAAGGACAGAAGGACACAAATGATATGCAAACACAGGGGAGACTATGTTAGGGGCAGAGGTGGCTTGTGGACAAGAATCAACTAAATGAAATTGTATTAGAAAATTCCAGAATGAATGATACCAAAATTTTACTTGAAAAAATAATTTAATATAAAAAGAAAACAATATAATGCTCCTATCTAATCCACGCTCTATAGTACTAGTGAATGTGTATACTATGTGATGAAAGCTAAAGTCTTAAGAGAAAAATGTTTATTATATGATTCAAGTAATATGCATCAGAGTGAAATTTAAGAGAAGTTATAAATATGTACCACATTCAAGAGCTACTGCTGACCAAAGTCATTTATTTGCGGAAATAAAAGTTGGAGAAGATAATTGAATGGAAAATTTTGCCATTAACTTAAACCACAGGTTCAGGAAGGAGGCTGAATTGGGTAGGAACTAAGACCCAAAACCATGTTTGAACATGCTGTGTCTGAGATGGACATGACCCACTGGATGTGTGCATGTAAGCAGCATCTGGACTATAACCCTGGAGCAACAAAGGAAAACATCTCATGTCTGAGTATAGGTGGTTTTCCTGAAGGAGGCAGTAAAGGGGCAAGAACCCTAGCAGAACCCCAGGGAACATTGTTATTTGAAGAATAGCAGAAGGGACCTAAAAAGTTCAGACACAGTGAACTCTGATCAGAAAACAAACTCAGTGAATAATCAGTGATGACTGGAGAAAACAGTGTTTTAAGAAGATGGAAGTTATAGAAATTTTAACTTGAGCCTAAAGCAAGGCAACAGAGAATAGTATGCAAAGAGATTACAGGGATACTTATTTAAAAGATTAACTATAGCATATGTAACAGTAAACTTTAATTTTCAAGGCTATAGTAAGGTGAAACAATAGCATGAGTGAAAAGTGGAGAAGGAAGAATATTGAGGAACAAGAAGCACCTGAAACTACAGGTGTCTCAATACTGTAAGCAGCCACATCACTTTGGGCTCTGACAAGACCTACATTAGGTTACCAAATGAAAGAAAGAAGAAATAAATACATTTTCTGACTTTTTATGTGTTGCATCTGTTATTTATTAATTTGCAAGTTTTATAACATGATGTTATGCAGATAATGTTTAAGCCCTGGTTTATCTAACTTCAACTTAAGAGAAACACACCAGTCTGAAGGAGAATGTGGAGTCCAGCAACAGGGTTTACATGGGTTGTAAGGCCAGGCACAGTATTTAAGGTTCCAGGTGGACTTTAAATGCTCAGGAATTCTGTTAGTGAATAAATGTATCCTGTAGAGCTTGCTGAACAGGCAGCTTTTCTTGTAATAAATTTTCTCTCTGAAGTATACAAGACAAAGGAAACATGATTTACGGCCCATAGCTAATGTTAGAACCCATCAGAGCTTAGCCAGCCTAAGTCATCACTGAGTTTGGTCATTTCCATCCTGTTATCACTATGTTCGAAGGATTTGGTTGCATTTTGGTGAAGCTATTTAGCTCAATGCGGTCACTCATGTAACTCAGGACCACAGCTCCAATCCAATGACAACCCTCTCCTGCTCCACTAGTGAGTCAAGACAACCAGGAAGAAGGCTTCCTTCTGCCACTGTGACTCACCACACATGAGGCTGAGCTGCTGACCCAGGGAGGGAGCCCCTGCGTTTCCCTTACTTGTGGGCCCAATGTTAGCCAAGGCTGGTTAGACCACCAATTCCACATGTCAAATTAGGCCTTTGCCTTGCAAAGCTAGCAAGAAGTCACACAGGGGTCATTGGTCTTTTCTTCCCAGCTGTATTTGCAAAGGTTTCACACAATGTTTATGTTGGCAGGAAGAAGCTTCTAAAGGTTCTCACATTATTGTGCAAGGGAGGGCCAAAATTATAGTAGAATATCCAGGAAAACAATGTTTACCATTATCATGGATTATTTTCAAAGCAACTTACCCGGATGGCATTTCTTTCATTTATTGGGATTTTAAAAAGTCGTATTGTATCTGTAATGTGATGTTCTTGCTATGTTAAAGTCAAGCAAAACCATTGCTAGAAATTTTTAACTCTTGACAGTACAGTTTTTACCATAAAAGTATACTACCTATAAAGTTGCTTTGAAAACAGATAAATAATATAATACTAAAATGATCAGCATTTCTTTTTAGTGAACACATTCATTTCAACAGGGAACTGCCAGAGTTACTAAGGTGGGGTTTTGTTTGTTTAAAGAACTTGGTCCATTTAAAATTTTAGTGAAAATGAGATTGGAGTTGTCTTCTTCCCTTCTTCTTTGTCTTTCTTTATTCCTTTCTTCCACCTCCTTCTCTTTCTTAGTTGCTAAAGAATGCGTAAAATCTAGAAAACAAATTTCCATAACTGGGCCAATTATCAACACTTCTAACGATTTCAAGGGAAATTTGCTTTTCTCAAAGAATTTGCTGATATCTGATCACAGCAAAGTATACTGCCCTTAGCCATACTCTTTTACCAATGTAAAATAGGTAATTGGCTTTAAAAATGTCACAGTGATGATAAATCAATATATTCCTGCAAATAATTCAAGTTATATATTGAGCAAAGAGCAAAACTTTGTTGAATGCTCCCCTTTCTAAGCCCTTTCCTTAAGGAAACTTCTGTTAACCATTTAGTGCACGGCTGTTCCTCTCTCTCAGCGTTATTCACCTTAGCATTGGAATTGAGGACCCTGGACAGGTAAGCACACTTGGAGACAACTTTGTTTTTGTTACTTGTCTCCCTAAACATATTCCATAGAAAAGTTCTTTCTTCACCAGTGGCTAAAGTGGGCATCTCTCTTCTCTTCTGTAGAATCCTAGTTGACTTAGTTAATGACCAAGATCCTGTGCTGGCAGTAAGCATGAATGACTTCTGTATTGATCAGCACTCCTCCTTATACGGGCTATTACCAGTAGACAGTATACTGTCAGATAAAAGATTGCTGTGTGCTTTTTCCCTTTTCCTAACTAACTTCCTTCTCTTCCCCACTTACAGAAATTTCTGACCTATTGGACTTAAGGCTGACAGAACAGAAAGAGTATGGAAATAAAATTGAATGGAAGCATATAGGAAAGGGGTTATTTGAATGTGAATTGGGGCATGGTTCTATGGTCTCGGGACCATGGTTTTACATTATTTTGATGTCATAAAAATAACATAAATATTATCATCTTTATGACTTTTAAGGGTATAATTAAGCAGTGTTATTATATTCACATTGTGATACAATTATTTAAAAATAATTTTCACCTTGCACTCTGAAAGTCTGCATTTACGGAACATCATTTCCCCATCTCCTCTTCTCCCAGGCCCTGACAACCACTCTTTTCCTTTCTGTTTTTATGACTTTTGGTTCTTTTAGGTACTTCATATCAATAGAATCATGTAGTATATTTTTCTTCTTGAAGGTAAGTATTCTATTTGGTTTAATGTCACAATGCCAGAGAAGGCATCACAGGGTAGTGTCTCCCATCTGATCCACTCTGTGAGCCTGAGCAGCCTCTTCCATAGCTAGAGAAGGAGGGTTAGGACCAATCACAGTACACCTGACATGAAAGCAAAGCTCTGCGTCTGGACCAATCACAGCCTTGCCTCTTTAGCACCAGTCACAACAGTCCCTCGGTAAGGCCACCAAGGGAATTGGTGAAATCTCCAGTTCACTAAGGCTTATTATAGCAAAAAAAGTTCAACAGCTGCCAATGAGGAAGCCAAATTTTTCTGTCTTCCCTAGTCTGCTTACGTGTGTGCATGCCCACCAGTGATGGAAAAGAACATCCCATGGCACTCTCCCCCATCTTATATCAGTCTACCCCACCTCCCACAGTGTTCCTTGAGCCTTGGAGTGGGTGATATCTATGTCTCATTTAGTGCTGAACATTCCACAGTCACTTATTCTCAACATTTTGATGAGTTTTGAGACATCTTGGAAGTCATGGCCAACAGCACAAAGAAGCTTTGCTAAGAGTCACTGTTATTTTCTCAAAACTGGGACAAAACACTTGACCAGAAGAATAGGCTGAATGTGCTAGCACATGTCTTTAATCCCAGCACTCAGGAGGCTGAGGTAGGAGGATTGCCATGAGTTCAAGGCCAGCCTGGGGCTATCGGGTGAGTTTCAGATCACCCTGGTAAGACCCTACTTCAAAAAAGAACCAGAAACAAACCAACAAAATGAAATATCCTTTAGGAGGAAAGGGTTTATTTTTGCTTACAGGCTCAAGGGAAAGTTTCAAAATGGCATGGCAGAGCAGAGGCTGGGTATTACATCCTGCCACAGAAGTTGAGAGGTAGCAGAGGCAGTGAGCTAGTTCTTTTAAGGGGGAGCTGGGCTTTAACTCCTCAAGTCCACTCCAAACATCTCTGCTCCTCCAGCAAGGCTCCACCATCTAAATTGCCACAAGCTGGGAATTGAGCTTGACACTTAATCCCAAACAAATGAGGCTATGGGGGACATTTCTCAAACTATCATGCTAACCAAAGTTTGGTGTTTTAGATTTTTTCTTTTTTTTTTGGAGAATATGCTTTTAAGATATATTTTTATGATTTTATGAATTTCATTACTCTCTTTCCATCTCTAAGTTTATTAGTTTGGATCTTCTCTCTATTTTAGTAGTTTTGATATTTACAAAGAACTAAATCTTTGCTTCATGTTTTTTTTTGTAATTTTATGACAATTTCATTAATTTCTGCCCTGATCTTGATTATCCCTGATCTTGATTATTCCTGTCTTTATAATGATTTTTTAGGGGGGTGGCTTGTTCTTTAGCCAACACACTGAAGTATATCATTAAGATTTTCTTATTTAGTTCTTTCTGAAATCTTAATTTAGGCAGTTAGAACCTTAAACTTCCCTCTTAAGACTGCCTACATTGAAGCCAATTGTTTTGGTCTGTTGTGTTTGTTGTGTTTTCATTAGTATTTAATTCTATGATCTAAAATTTTTCCTTTTTGATTTCTTCATCATTTAGTAGTGTATTGGTTAATTTCCATGAGTTTGGGGTATGTTCTATAGTCTCTCTTGTTGTTGATGTGTAGTTTTATTCCATTGAGATCAGATAGAATACAAGTATTTTTTTGTTCAATTTTCCATTTTTGTTAAGATTTTATGTCCTAATATATGATCTGTTTTAGAGAAAGATCCATGTGCTACTCAAAAGATTGTGCATTCTGCAGCGTTTGGATGGAATGTTCTGTAGATGTCTATTAGCTACGTTTGTTCCATGATGTCATTTGCAGAGTATGGTGTTCTTCTCCACTTCTTTCCAGGATGACCTGATAATTATTGAGAGGGGTATTGAAGCCATGCAGTACTATTGATCTGGGGATAATCTGTGATTTTATGTCATTATGAAATTGGTTGTGCCCATGTTAGGCCCATATGTTTATAATTGTAATAATGTTTTCTTTTTGAATTGTTCCTTTAACCAGTATAACGTTACTTTTTTGTCTTTTAGCTAGTATTGAAGTCCATTTAATATCTTCTTAGATATTAGAACAGAGACTCCTGCTTGTTTCACAGCTCCATTTGTTTGAAGTATCATTTTCCATCCTTTCACCAAAGGGTGCATCTCTCTTTTATGGTGAGATGTACTTCTTGATGGCAACAAAGAAAAGAATCCTGCTTTTTAATCCTTTCTGCTAGTCTGTGTCTTTTTTTTTTAATATTTTATTTATTTCTTTTTATTTTATTTTATTTATTCATTTTCAAGCAGAGAGAGAGAGAGAGAGAGACAGAGACAGAGACAGAGAGACAGAGAGAGCGCACCAGGGCCACCACCTTGTGGGTCTGGCTTATGTGGGTCCTGGGGAATTGAACCCGGGGCCTTAGGCACTGGAGACAAGTGCCTTAACCGCTGAGCCATTTCTCCAGCCCAGTCTGTGTCTTTTGAGTGGGGGAATTGAGGCCATTAGTAGTCAGTTATTGCTGAAAGATGTGCATTAATTTCTGTCATTTTGTTGATTTTGTAGTATTTGATGTTTCTCTATTCCTCTCTGCCCTGACAAGCATTGAAACATGTTTTTTTCTTTCTTTCTTGTGACCTTATCAATGCTCTTTTCCTTCTTTTCAACACAAATGATTCCTTCAAGTATTTTCTATGGAGCTGGCTTGGTGGTCATGAATTCTTTCACCTGTTTTCACCATAGAAAGTCCTTCTTTATCTTTATCATTAGCACAGAAAGATACATTTGCTGGGTATAATAACCTGGGTTTGCAGTTGTTGTCTTTCAGAACTTGAGATATACATTCAAGCTCTCTTGCTTTAAAAGTTTCAGTTAAGGAATTTGTTTTTAATGGGCCTACCTTAATGGGCCTGCCTTTACAAGTGATTGGGTGCCTCTCTATTGTTGCCTTCAGTATAATTTTATTGATCTGTATATTTGGAAGTTTAATTATAATGTGATGAGGGATGTTCTTTATTAGTCTTATCTGTTTGGTGTTATAAATGCCTCTTATGTCTTCATTGGTATCTCTTTTCCTAATTTGTGGATATATTCTTCAATAATTTTGTTGAAAATTCTATGCCTTTATACAAAGTCTTCTTCCTCCTCCTCTTCTCCTGCTCTTCCTCCTCCTGCTTTTCCTCTTCCTCCTCCTGTTGCTTCTCCTCCTCTTCCTCCTCCTCCTCCTTTGTCTTTGTCCAGAATTCTTAGATCTGACCTCTTCATAGTGCTCTAAATGTCTTAAAAGTCCTGCTCTTATCTTACTGGAGGTAGATTATTGACATCTCTTACTATTGCTATGTTGTTGAATAGCACCCTTTATTTTACTTTGGAGGACTCACTTTATAATTTCTTGTAGGGTAAGCCTAGGGGTGATGTCAGCTTTTGCTTATTCAATTAAGAGTTAATATCTGGAAAGAAATACAACTCGGTGGGAAATAAATTTATTATTCCATATAAATGCCTTTGTATATAGCATACATCCCATGTTTGCAAGTGCATATTATATCTACCATTGCCTTCAGTCTTTTCTTTTTGTTTACCTCTTATGACCATTTTGGAATTTCTTAGTCTCTTTTGTAAATTCCTTAATGGCTCTTTTATTTGAAAATATTATCAATTTATATCCCACATTGGAAATTTCTATAAGTTTCCATTTATGAATTTATATTGTCATCATTACCTTCATTGACACTATTTTGTATTTCAAAATACCTTTTTCTACAGATGCAATTATGATTGTTATATACATTTGAAACCCTCCCATTTTAAAACTTCTATCATAAATTTGTCATTGATATTGTTGACTGCCTTTAGTTATTTCATATATTTTGGAGCCTTAGTTGTGTACAGCACCATTCTTTCTCTGTATTTCTTCATCTTTCTCTTTTTCTCCTCCTTTGGTCTCAGGTCTGATGCTTTTCCCCTGAGACCTTCTGACTTAAAAAGTCTTTTGTGTCAGAGTCATAGTACAGGTCACAACTGGCACAGTGAACAGTTTCCACTCATATTTGTTGAGCTGTTTCCATGCCCTCTCAATAGTTTCCTTCTGCCCAAAACTTTCCTCAAAGCTGAAGTCACTTGCTTTTTTGGTCAGTCATAGTTTATTGGACCTTTTCCCAACATTGTGTGCCCCTTCATAGACAAAGCAACTTCATGGCATGAAGCCAAGAGACCCATTGCATGAATCTTATTCTAAAAGCTTCTCCATTTTTCCCCTGGCCTCTTGATCTTACTTAAGTGAAAGTCCCAGTTCTGGCTTTTAGACCCACAGAGCAGCAGGGCTGTGAGTTTGGTCCTATGGGACACTTTGCATTTTCTTCAAATTTCTGTTGCAGAAAGTGGTTTTCTTGTCTTCAGACTGTGTCTTTCTAAATCTTATCTTTCCTTGTATTGTGCTGATAGAATTTCAATGATATTTCCTCCCACATTTGTTTTAAACCTACCAACTGTTTTTCTGTGTTTTTAGTGGCTATCCTTATATTTTTTAATATGAATAAATCAGAAAGTTTTACAATGGAGGTTATAATAACTTACTCTTATTTGTTTAAAGAACAATTATAAAATACCCACATCTTTAAAAACACAAAACCAAGGAAAATTATTACTGTATCCCTGAATCAACTTATCAACCCCATATGTTTCACTCTCCTTCCTTCCTATTTGTGGTTAATCAATACACAACAGCTTTTCCTAACTGTCTTTCTTTACCTTTACTGCTTTTTCATTTCCAGTTCTATTAAAAAATTTGGTTTTAAATGTAGTGTGATGTAAATTTATTGCCCTTTCTCATATGGTTTGATTCTTTTCAATATGATATGTAAGTTTCATTTATTTTATAAATATAGCTTGGGCTCATTGGTTTTTGTTCTCGTATAATTTTCCAGTCTATTAATATCTTATAAATTTATATGATTAATAGAGATTAAGGATTAGTTATTATTAATATGGCTGCTACAGAGATTGAAATACATGTTTTGTTAGATGTCTATGCATGGTACATATATGTAGAAGTGTCTGATAAATGAGTCTGAGAAATATATAATGATTGATTATAGGGTAATATCTTGGTTAGTATTTATGCATATTAACTTTTCCAGAATGGCCATTGAATGCACCAATACCAGTTCGGATGAGGATTTAATTTGTTTCATGTTTTATTAGACAATGTTTTCTATTTTTGTCGATGATAATAGTTTCTTATTGAGGTTTTACTTTGTATTACATGGATAGCCAATGGATACCTGTGTTTTTTTCCTTCCTTCTCTGTGAAATTTGTCTTTTCTCTTTCCTCTAAGCTGAAATAACCTTTTACAAGCATAATTTTAATCTTGCTTTCTGACACTAAAGCTGTTTAAGTTGTTTTTATTTCTGCTTTAGTGTTGGCTGGATGAAGGGGAAAGGATAAGGGGGAAGAAGATGAAGAGGGATATCAGTGAGAGAGTGGTGGGAGGAATTCCTGATTAGATTAACCAGAAATATAACCCTGCTGTGTGGCCAAATTACATTTACTGTAACCAACTCTTCAACATTGCAGCTTCAACCCACTGCTAATGCCGAGAAAACAATTATTGAATTTGGCAGGCTGTGACTGAGAAAAATGTGATTTTAGTGGTTGCCTTGGATATATACACTTTCCTCCAGTCAGCAAAATGGGCAGATCAGCTGATACCCTCTTTCCTATACTTTCGTGGTCATCAGAACCACCTGGGGCAACAGATTCAGCACACCCATCTCCAGAGAGCAATCCTGTCAACACATCCTTCTGCAGAGAGATTTCCTGAACACCTTTTTCCTCCTGCCACATCCCCCTAAGTGCTGGGATTATAAGCATGGACCAACACACCTAGCTTTTACTATGTTTTGTGCTTTTATATTTTTTTATTGTTTATCAATACATATACTCCTTGTTCCCTGCCTGCTCTGAGTTTTGGAGGGAGGTTTGAGAGGTGCAGGAAGCTTAAATTATGTCCTTAGATGATGTGGGAAAAATGCAACATGCTTTATTCAGAGACTCACTATACTGTACTTCATTCAGAGGAAGCCCTCACTCATACCAGGACTCAGGGGATATTTTATATTAATCATAAAACAAGTGGCCAAGTGCCAAAAACCTTATGTCATTTCCTTACAGTACAAGTACTCTGCTGATTCATTCCAAGCCAGAAGTCTGACAGAGGCCATCTTGGCCACCACCCTTGTTTACATTTGTGGAGTTTATGTTTGCCACACACCTGCTTCCACCTTCCCACCCCTAGTATTCCCCTTTGACTTTTTAATCAATTAAGATCTGTTACCTAGTCTACCCTTCTGCTTTGAAGCTCCCCCCTCCCATCTCTTATAGGCCCCTTTCTTTTTTCCTGACATCTAAATACTCTCTCCCACAATGAAGGGGCCATCGGAGGTAAGTAGTTTACCCAGCTAGGCTCTATTCCTCTGACCAACTACTCCTACCAAAGTCTCTTCAATGGAAGTTTTAAAGTCCCTTCAGAGGCTACAACATCTGGGCCAATAAAGTACTCTCATCACAGCTGAAAGGATTTTTATATGGCAGGGCCTCAAAGAGGTGGTCCATCAAGGAGTAGAATGATGGACAGTATGGCCAAGAATCCCTCTTACAAACATATAAATCCACAAGGAACCCAGTGACAGGATACTTATCCAGGAGAATACTGGTAATTCATTACTGGATTTCACTGATATGCCTGGAAGACCCAACTCCAAGGTTCTTTTGGTTTTAGTAGACACTTTCACAGGGTGGATTGAGGCTTTCCCTTGTGAGACTGATAAAGGTCTCAGAGGTGATCAAGGTATTGCTAACTGAGACAATGCCTCAGTTTTGACTACCCCAAAGCCTTCAAAGTGATAATAGACATGCCTTTAAGGCAGAAGTCACTCTGAGACTGGCAAAGACCCTTGGTATTCAATTCCATTCACGATTGCCTTAGGCCTCACAAGAGAGACAAGACTAGGGGCTCTTAAAGAGACACCTAAAAATTTCATTCGGAGACACAATCCCCATGGACTAAGTTGCTCCATCTAGCCTTAATTAATCTTAGGAACACTCCTAACCTTTAGGGCTTGTGAGGCTTTTGATGGCAGGCCTTTTCTCATTCATGAATTTCTCCTGGACTCTGAAATAGCTAGGTTAGTAACTCACATCACCCAACTGACAAAATTTCAACAAGTGTTTTCTGAGAAACAGGTTAGTTTTCCCTGGGAAGAATAAAAGGAACTTCCCTTTTTCTGCCTGGGAAATTTGGTGTTAGTTAAGACTCCAAATCCAAATAAAGGCCTTATTCACCCTGTATGGGAGGGAACATATCCCATTATTTTGTCTACCCATAAGGCAGGACTGAACTCAGATACATCACACCTGTCTCAGGCCTGGACTACTCCATATCTACCTAATGTTCCAACAGACCCTCAAACTGACAGTTATAAGTATATCCATGAGCCATTACAGTCATTTTATAACTCAAAATTCTGAAGTTTCCCTTCACTTCAGCTTCTTTAATATCCTGTACCTGTTAGCAGAGGGTCCACTCTGTCACCCTCAACAGCATGAAGAGTTCCTCTTGAATTTTAGGGATCTCCACTTAGAAAGAGCACACATGAACATGCAGGGGAGAACTACTCCAAGGGAGATTCGCTTGGGGAAAGAATAAGATATACCCAAGTGTGGGTATGTGCATCTCAAAGGAGAGTCACATTCAGTATTCTGATGATGCCTGTATGTAGGTTTCAAAAAGGCTTTGGGAATTTCATTTTTTCAATTGGCTCCTAGGAGCCTCACCCCCTACCTCTGTTCCCATCTTTGATTACTGAGATTATGGGAAAGCTTCAGAGGTGCTACAGTCTGATGAGATAAAACCAGGAGCCATGAGATTTGTAAGAGAAATAGAGCAAGACTTTTAGTTTAAGTGAGATTTGGGGTAAGATTCTTGGCAAATTGTAAGCTTTTAGCTGGGATAGAAACAAGTCCTTAAACTGATGTTAATTTTGCTGGAATTCTTGTTTCTCTGCTGATGAGAGGCTTCACCCAGACTCCTGAGAGAGGGGCCACTTTCCCTTCTCATGTCCCCCAAATTTTCTTCTCTGTCCTGAATCACCCCTACTCAGAATTCTTAATTAAATGAGGATGGTAATTGCTTATTAAAATTTATTTGTGTAAATAAAAATAGGAGGTACATATATAAGAATGGAAAATACCCTGCATCATACATAAAGAGAAGAAATTATCTTTTATGAGTCATATTGATAGGTAATTAGACATTAGGCTTGGAGGTCATTGAAGGACAGACCCAACTTTCTGTTTCCTTGGTAACATTAGAAAGAACCACAACTCAAGTTATAAACAATTTCTCTTTCAATGTGTTTGCTCAACAGTTTCTTCTCTTCCCTTTACCTATACACATTATTTTCAAGAAATTTGCAGATATCACCTCACCAAATAATTAACTTGATCCTATTAAATAAGACGAAGATACAATAAAACACAAGTCTGGTTTAAGGGATTAATTTTACATAAACTATCTAAAGATCAAAAACACATGATAAGTCCTATGTTATCAATTTTAATCCTTTAAAAGAGTCTGAGGAGTGCTTTCCCTAACATTCAGGAGACCCACCCCCCAAAAAAGAAACAGAGTTAAATTAAAATAAAATGATGTCATTGTGGAGATTTAATTCAGGTGTCTGCCATAAACTCATGTGTTCTGAGCCTCCAGGAGGAGGTGTGTTGTTGGGGGCAGGCTTATGGGTGTTATAGCCACCTTTCCCTTGTCAATGTTTGGCACACTCTCCTGCTGTTGTTGTACACCTGATATTAGCCATTCCATGTTTCTCCCTGTCATCATGGAGTTTCCCCTTGAGTCTGTAAAACCAAAATAAACCTTTTCCACCAATGGGCTGCTTTTGGTTGGGTGTTTTGTGCTAGCAACACAAAGGAAACTGTGATAATCCTATTTTCAATAAAGTTACAAATAATGCTAAACATGCATTAAATATGATTATATAAATAATAAAAATTATTGATTTTTTTCAAACTTTTTTCAGTGCTGGTGATCAAACCCATGGCATTGATCATGGTTAATTGTAGACCTGAGCTACACCCTAACCTATAATATTTGTTATGTTATTTATTTATTTGCAAGCAGAGACAGACAGAGACAGGAGAAAGAGAGAGAGGAGGGGAGAGAGAAAGAGAATGGGCACACCAGGGCCTCCTGCCACTGGGAACAAACTCCAGATGCATATGATACTTTATGCATCTGGCTTTATGTGGGTACTAGGGAATTGAACCTGGGTCGTTAGACCTTGTAGGCAAGCCCCTTAACCACTGACCCATCTCTCCAGCCTCTTAAATGATTTAAAAAAAAAAACATTTTCAGTAAGATAGGTAGCATAGTCTGTCATGTGCATTAGTCATATATTGCCATATAACAAATCACACCAAAACTATAGGCTTAAAGCAGCATCACGTTAGATCTCACAGTCTCTGTGGATCATAAATCTTGTTCTAGCTTATCTGTTTTACGATTTACCATAGGCTGTCTGCCAAGGTGTTTGCCGTCCCATTTCCAGGTCCTTTGGGGTAGGCTCTGTGTTGTAGTCAGCCACACACCGCTGGGATGAATCTCCAAACCAGGCACAATTTGGGGGAGGAAAGTATTTATTGAACTAACAAATCCAGGGGAAGTTAAGGAAAAAGGCTAGCCCCCTTTCACAGATCCAAGCAGAGACAGACAGAGGCCCAGCACCTCCAAAGCCAGCAGCAACTGTAACACTGTAACTCACAAATTTCAGAACTGCCAGACTTCGGTTCAGGCTGCTTTTTGCATATGTATCCCTAGTATTTTGCATCGAATTTGAAATACCTCAGGGCTAGACCCCAGGAGGCCAGGCCAAAGTGACACCTCCTCCAGCCAGAGAGCTGGAGACAATTCACAATTATAAAAACCTTTGATTCTTTGGGGGGACATCTATTCAAAAACCCCTAAGCTCACAACATTAAAGCATCCTTAACCCACCACGACTCAGGGAACTGAGCGGAAGAGGGGGCAGAAAGATTGTGAGAGTGGTGGGGAGAATATCAGAGACTTGGCAACCCTCAGTAACAACACACTTGGGTCATGAGAACCCGGCTGAAGACTGGGCTATCCATGGTCCCCTACCACAAAGACTGATCCAGACGGCCCACGGAGGAGGATATCCAGCTGACTGGGGATGGGGAAGGGGGGCAACGGGGAATTGGGGATAACAACTCATTGTTGGCCCACTAAACAATGTAACTCATTATAGATAATAAAAAAATACTTAAAAAAAAACACCTACCACACTCTGCTTCCAGGTTAATTCAAGTGGATGCTGGAGTATTCGGTTTCTCTTGGGTGGTTGCATTGATACTTTAGCTCCCCTATTGCCACAAGTAGACTCAAGTTTCTTGCCATTAGATGATTCTGTGCTATATTTTATAGCTGGGAGACAACAGGGAGAAAAGTTGTTAGTAAGACAAATGTAAAAAAATTGTAACTTAAATTCAAATGGAAGTTTTCTAATGAGATGAAACAATAGGCCCAGCTTAGCAGCCTCTAATGTTTGTGGATATGCTTCCTATTAGTCTGTGAACCCAGAGAGCAAAATATTTTAGGCTTTGTGGGCACATAGGATTTTTATCATATATCCTTAAAAAAAAAAAAACACTGGCTGGTGAGATGGTTTTGCAGTTAAGGCGTTTGCCTACAAAGCAGAAGGACCTGAGTTTGATTCCCCAGTACCCACATAAAGCCAGATGCAAAAGGTGGCACATGTGTCTGGAGTTCATTTGCCATGGCTGGAGGCCCTGGCCTGACCATTCTATCTCTATGTCTGCCTTTTCTCTCTCTCTCTCTCTCTCTCTCTCTCTCTCTCTCTCTCTCTCTCAAATAAAAAAATAAAAAAATAAATAAAATATTTTTTTAAAAAACCAGAAAACTTTACATCTGTTAAGTTATAAGAAAATGGGTACAATTTAGGTTTGGTTTATGCATTTTAGTTTGAAGATCTTGTAAGAGATCTTTTTTCCTATCATTTTTGATGTTGAAAAGCATGCTATAATCTTCAATATTTAGGCACTGCATATTAGTTACAAAGAGTGATGTATCGCCTTGTGTTGGGTTAACTTTTTCTGAGGAGATGTTTATGTCTGTTTATTCCAGACACGATACCAATGACAATGAAAGAAATGATGCCACCCAAGTTAAACTTGGTGAATCAATGAGATTAATTGGGGTTCCTTACAGGTGTATGCACAATCTACAGGTGACCACACTGCCAAAGAATCATCCTCACCCAAGCACTCCTTAAATGCTAATATATCCTCAAAGGAAGGGCCTCATTACTACCTTGTGGGTGCTGGTGCTCTGTCTCCAGGAAGGAATCCTGTGAGGATCTCCTGGAGATAATCATGGCTGTGATTACCACAGCTATGTCCTGCCAGGAAGACAAAGTTGCAGAACACTATGTGATAACATCCTGAACCCTGTACAGATGGAGGAGTGGTTCCCAGATACCACAATGTGTAAGATACTCCCAATGACAACATTAAGGCTTAGATAAAAAGAATGAGACAGAAAAGAGGCTAAAAAGTGGTTTTTTAGTTTATTATGAGTGTTTCTGTGGCCAATGGGTATTGGGTACACAGAAAGCTATGGGAAGGGATGTTTTGGTAATGGGAAGAATCTTGTATTAGTGATAGTGGTTTTTCATAATTTGTTAAAATATTAACAACCAGGTTCTACCATCTGATGAAAATATTTATTCAAACGTCAAGAGGGGGAGGGAATTAAATTTAATTATAAATTTGAAATGAAAAGAACACTAATGATAACCTAAGGTGACATGATCTAACACTACTTATTTCTGATAGAGTCTAAAATTAAGAAATCTATGAAAGAAACCTCAGTTACAGAAATATTGATAGGAAAAAGAAAAATGTCTATCTCAGTAAAAGAGAGAAAATAAAAATTTAAAAAGCATAGGATAATATAGAAACTAAAAGTAATTAAGGAACCCAACAGAGCAAGTTCTGAGAGCATGCTGACAGTAAGGTGCTGAGAACCTGGTATGCTCAGTTCATGAGGTTGGATGTCTCAGCTGTACTCATCTTGCCTGGGAGAAATCTTAGCTTTGAGTTCAATGGGATGTTTGTTGTGCTTTCTGGTTAAGACTCCAATGTTTGCCTAACCAACATGTACATTTATCCTAGTCCAAGGCCATGTGTCCTTTTGGGAAAGGATGTGAGAAAGATTAATAGTAAGACTTTTCAGTATTATAACAAGTTTCTTCCTCAAGAGGATCTGGCCTTTCTTCATTTGAGGAGCTCTGTCAGCAACTCAAATCTGGAAATTGGTTGAGGGGCCATGGGTCTCTGTTGCTGTGATGCATGACAGCCTCTTGTTCATTTGTTCTTGAATTTCTCTGGTTATAGATATTGAGCAATAATTTAGTAGACTTTCTATTTATTTCACTTCTGGGAACACCCTGATTAGCCAATTTCAAAGGTCTTTAAGTGTTGGGATATAATGGATATTGCTCTACCTACACTGTCCATTCCAGTAAATATGCTCACATTGCCTCTGGTGAATCAGTGCCAACCCTTGTCCCTTGCTACTCTGGGATCCAATTAGACTCATTGAATTTAAGTTATCATTTGAACAGCTGTGGCTCACACCATAAAGTTAGTATTTTGGATAAGAGCAATGCCAAAGCTCTTCAGTTATGCTGATTCTCTCACAAATCTGTTTTTTTTTAAGTATTAATGATGGGCATGTCTTCTGTGCCCTCCCATTGTGGAGGAGTATATTTTACATGGCAAATCCACTCCATCATTCCAATTTCCCTAAACATTTGAATTCCTTAATCAACATTGAGCTAAGAGATATACATACATCAGCCAACCAATCAAACTGCTTGCCCCTATTTATACAGTCCAGTCTGAAACATCAAACCTAGAATTTCTATTCAATGGGCTCATATCAATAAACTAAGTGCAGCAGTTAACATCTTATTGCTAAGGCAAAGCACCTGACTAGTAGCAGCTTATGTAAGAATCCCACTGAGGAGGGTCCTAAGTGAAATGGGGCCAAGGAGGAGGAAAATGGTGTTTCCATACAAGATGCATCCATACCAAGTTTCTACTTAATAAACAAAGGGAGGTTAGTTGCCTTACAGTCTGGAGGGGAAGGTTTCATCATGGTGGGGAAAGTACAGAAAGGGCAGACATCTGAGCATCACATCTTGTCACATCAGCTGAAAGCATGAGCAAGAATGAGCTGCAAGCACCCAGTGGGGTGCTCTAGTCAGCCTCCAGGCCCAACCCCGATGAAACACCTCCTCATGCAAGGTTCTGTCTTCTAAAGGCCCTACCAGCTGGGAATTAAGTAAGTATGATGCTTAATCAAAACACATGAGACCATGGGGGGATATTTCACATTCAAACAATCACACTTAGCATAATTTAGCTTTATATTCCTTCCATCACCATCCCATTCTGTTCCTTCACATATTCCCCAGATTTCTGCTTGTACTAATTCAACAACTCATGAAGTTCTTTAGGGGTATAGTGTACCTCTTTATGGGTCATACTTTCTACCTCATCTCTAGGGGACTGCTTAGCCTTGACTCTAGTTATAGGTCTGGTTATAGGTGAGAATGGGTAGGCACTGAGGGGCACCAGCTTTGTTCTGTTTGGCATATCCTTCAGATGAAGTCATTGCTGATTCCAATGCAGGATTAATTTCCTCAGGCAAGGATTGGGAGATCAATACTCCTGCGAATGAAGGTGGGGATACATATGCTTCTAAGGGTGGGGAGATTACTGCTTTGGGCAAAATTATTCTATGAGAATCTGAGAGCTCATTACCCTCAGCTTAATCGGTGTCTTCTTAATACATCGCCACTTCAAGTTACAGTATCTCTCTCCTTTCCATTGAGTACCCTCACTTTAAGTGCTCACATCCTTCAAGTCTGAGACTTCAACTTGAGTTGCAAAGCAGCTAATCATATGATGGGGAAAAGGACTTGGATTTAGTTTTTGGAAACTTGAGCCTCATGCCTGCTGGAGAGAAGAGTCTCTCCCTGGTCAAACATAGAAATCTTTAGATTGTGTATATGCATCTGGAGCTAGGAAATTTATCTCAGAGTTCATTTTTTTTCTTGCTACTTTATCTAGAAATTTTTGGAAGCAACCAGACAACATTTCTTCCTTTTCCACATATCTTCAAAAAACATATAGTCAAAAAATTCCTTATTCCTCATAATAGGTGAGTCAGAAGTGTCAAATGTATTGTCTTGTGTAGTTACTTAAGTATTTCATACCATGGATTATCAATGCTCTCCATATTACTGAGAGTCTTTAGTAACTGTAGGTTTCTTTGAATCAGAAAGCTAACTCCAGATACCAAGCCCACTAGACACTTCCTTATAATTCTGTTTCTCTAGAAGTACTTCTAGAACCGAAGTCTATCAGTCAAGGTTCTCTTGAGGAACATAACCAATAGGATATATGTATATATGAATGGGATTTTATTAGATTAGCTTACATGGTATGGGCTGGGTAATCCAACAACAGCTATCTATCTATCTATCTATCTATCTATCTATCTATCTATCTATCTATCTATCTATCTATCTATCTATCTATCTATCTATCTATATGCTGGAGAGGCTGAGAAGCAGGGAGCTGCTCAGGGCATGAGGTTGGAAGCCTTCAGCACAGGTGGAGTCCTGGCAGGACTCATCAGATCTTCTGCTTTTTCACTCCACATAGGAAGGCTGAAGAAGCTGGGCTCTAATGTCAGTGAAAGATAGCAGCAGCTACAGAGATATATTCACTCATAAGCAGTGAAAGTGGGAAGACACAGGCAACCGTGCTTTACTTTCAGACCTCTTTACATCCGGGCCACTGCTGGAAGGTGCTGCCTACCATGGGGAAGGGTCTGACCTCTCCATTAGTCCTTCTGGATCTGCGCAGAGGGTATCCAGAGCCCATCACGTTAACGATCAAGGTTAACCACATAGTAGTCGATCCACTTGCATATTCTTCTTTATTAATCTGAATTATAAAGAAAATGACTCTTCTTGTTTCTCTTAGGAAGCCAACAAAGACCAAAGGAGCACATAAGGAAGAAGCTGAACATATGAGAAACTGGAGGATTGAAGGAGGCTATGGAGTACATTGAAGGGCTTGGGGGGAGGTGTTCATCATTTTTCAAGCAACAGAAAGCTGAAAAAATAGATTTTGAATAGGAGGACAGTTAAAAACGAATAAAAACTAAAACAACAAATAAACCACTGAATGTTTTAAACATAATCTGAGTAGAAGGTGAAATTGAGAAAATGTGTGGAAGAAAACTGGAAATCGGGCTCCTAATTTAATGGAAGAGAAGTTATGGCTTGAATACAGGAGAGTCATTCTGGGGAGATGGCTCTCTGGTTCAAGGCACTTGCTTGCAAGTCTTGACAGTCTGGGTTCAACTCCCCAGTACTCATGTAAAGCCAGATGCACAAGGTGGCATATGCATCTGGAGTTTGTTTCCAGTGGTAGGATGCCCTGTTGCACCTATACTCCAGCCCTTCTTTCTTTCTCAAATAAATAAAGTAATTAATGAAAAATAAATGTAGACAAGTCAGTCATTGCATGAATGGAAGGAAAAGCTTACTATATGTAAATAAGAGTGTCAGTAGGAAATACTGATGACTTTATGAAGTCTGAGATGCCAAACTTTGTTTTTTGTTTTTTTTTTTTTTCAGCTTGCAAGTTTATATGTTTCTGTCGTAGAGGTCAGTCTCTGGAAAATAGAAGTGAAAAGGTGTATCACTTCTCATCTGTTATCCAAATTTCAGGTGATATCCACAATGAGTTTGGCAAGAAGGTGAAACATAAGCAGAGGTGCTGGTGAGAAAGGAGAGATAGATCGGTCACAGGTCAGAGTGTAAAGTGGCCCCTGAGTGAGAGCTCAGGCATGGGCTGGGAGGTGAAGAGTCAGAGAGAGGGAGGTCTTGGGTAAAGGCAGGCTCAGAGGGACGATGATCTGAGAAGTGGAATTTCAGGATCTTGTAAGTATAGGACACTGCAATCTAAGATTCCTAGAACCAAACACGTTCTGGAGGCCTAAATTAGACCACACTGATCTTTAAGTTTAAGGGCAAAAGGAAGAAGACCCAAAATATTGTTTCTGTCACACTTAACTTTACCTTCTTCAGGGCTCCATGCAGATCAGTGGTTACTAAGTCATGATTTCTCTAATTCCTATCTCTTTTCTTTTATAGTTTAAGGAAAATCAGATTAAAAATGGCTATTAATTGGAACCTGGAAAGTGCTGAGCATAGGGAAAGATACAAAAGCAATTCTGCTGCCCTCAAACACCACGGGGACATGGTGGCATGGTGAGCCATCATACAGGGGAATGTTTGCAAGGCTTGTACCACAGGGAATTTCTATTACATACTTATTTCAATACATTTTAATAAAATGCTGCATGATGGAATAATCTGATACTAGGCATGATGTTTGAAGATGCGTCAAAGAGAGGATGACTTAGCCTGGAGGTTTTGAAACACTGGAAAAATCAAAATCTTGGTCTGTCCTCATTAAGCACTGTGGATAACCGCAGTATTTTCCAATGTGCAAAGTATGCAAATGGAAGAGTCACAAAAACAATGTTCTTGAAAAATGGCAACAAGAATATAGATAGAAGCTTCTTTTTATTCCAGAGCATTTTATCAGAAGTTATTTGTGTCTTCCTCCGTACCTAAAGGTGTTGTCACCAAGAGTCACAAAGAGCTAATGCAGGCTGCCCTGCTGTGATCACAACTATCATCTTCATTGGCTTCATTTTTGTCAGGCCCCAAAGTACATAACCTCAGGGTTCCGAATGATTAGAAACTGTTTTAATATGTGCATGTCCTTAGATCACTTCACAAACTTGCTCAGCTTTCACCAGCCTCTTCCTTCAGGATTGATGCTTTTTCTTTAGGGGGAAGGAAGGAAAGCTAAAAGTTGAATCAAGATCCCCCTGCCTAGCGAAGCAACTTCTGACTTTGAGCTAGGCTGCTGAGGCCCCGTAATTAGCACAAACACATCATTTTCTTTGCTTTACAGGTTTAGAGTGTTTATGGAGTCTAAGGAGAAGCTTATTAAAAGGCTATTCTGGAACTTAAAAGTCTTGCTTGCTGCTTTGGGCCTTTGATAGAATAAGGTATACTCTGAATTACTGATTCCAATCTGTCACTCAACCAAGGGTGAATACACTTAGGAAACAGACACTATCTGATCAGTCAAATGTAAATATTTAATGATTGCAAATTAGGACAGAACAATTTGCTTTGATTTAGTGCACAAACTTGCAACTATATAACTACCCTAAGAAGTGATGAAAAAGAAGTTAGTTCTAGCCAACTTAAAAGTTTGTTTTTTTAATATTTATTTTATTTACTTATTTGAGAGAATGAGAGAGAGAGAAAGAGGCAGTTAGAGAGAGAGAGAGAGAGAGAGAGAGAGAGAGAGAGAGAGAGAGAGAGAGAGAGAATGGGTTCACCAGGGCCTCCAGCCCCTGCAAACAACCTGCAGGCACATGAGCCACCCTGTGCATCTGGCTTTATGGGGGTATTGGGAAATCAAACTTGGGTCCTTCTGCTTTACAGGCAAACATCTCAACTGCTAAGCCATCTCTCCAACCCAAAAGTTTATTTTTTATTAAATAAAAATAAAAGTAGCAGTGAAAAAAAAATGCAAGTTGTAAGTTCTTCTCAGCACTTTATCTAAGGTCCCCAGGACACAAATGTGAAAGTGGTTTGTATGAGGTATGACAGAATCTGATCCACAAGCTCGTGACAAGTTGGGACTCCAGGTCCATGTATGTTAATTAAACACACAGTGAATTCCTTTATCATCATTTGTTTTGAATTCCAATCAAGAGATATCATTTTAAGGGTCTTGGAATATCCTTCAATGGTAGAATGCTTACCTAGCATATACATAGTCCTGGGTAGAATCAATAGCCCTGAAAAAGTGCACATACAGTTTTATAATATGGAATTACATTGTTTAATTTTGTTCATTAACTTACATTTTTGAAAAAATAATGAGCCAATCAACACACATTCACATTCCCCAGCCAGACTTGGGTCATGCCATCTCTTCTTTCTTTTAAGGGTTAGTGAAACTCTGGATAAATGCCACCTAGTGGGAATAACTGTAATTGAGAGACACTAACAAAATGCTGCTTTACAATGTGTGATCACAATGCTTAATATTAAATGGTGATTAATGCCTTGCAAATTCTTTAAATCTCAACTATTTAGAAGTTTATTAATGTTATTCTAAATAATATTTGAAAAATGAAGGAATGAAAATGTAATTTGGCAATATTTGATGTAATAATAAAAATAAGACATCAAAAATTTTGGGTTTCACATGAAGCTGGATTTAGAGGGTAATGTACAGTTTATATTATCATATAACAAAAGGGGGGACTTTCAGTTACTTATGAGGTAAGTTAAAACTCATGGGTTAGTTTTGAAAAGACAAGTTCATTTTCTGAAAAGACTAATACAATTGATAAACTTTGGGAATAATGAGCAAGAAAAATAAAGTAAAACAAAAAGGCCATTGTTACGGATCAAATTTTAAATGAACCCAAAGTCTTATATGGTGAGGTATTGGATGCCAACCTGGGGCACTGTTGGGAGGTGGTGAAACTTTTGGATGTGGGTTCTTGATGGGAGGAAGTTGCATTATAGGGAACATGCCTTTCAAGTGGATGTTGGAGCCTTGGTCTCTCTTTTATCCTACCATAAGCTCTCACCATGATGTACTGTGTTGCCACAGGTCCAAATCCATGTGACCAAGTAACCATGGGCTGCAATTTATGAAACACTGAGCCAAAATAAACATTCCCTTCTTTAAATTGTCTGATTTTTCTCATAGTAATGAAAAGCTAACAGAATTAAATATATCTGGAATGAAAAAAAAACTGATTCTAACACTAAACCTCTGTATACGTATTGATCTTTCAACTGGCATTCTGATACTTTATTGTAGCTTTACAAGTAAGGATTAAACAGAACAATTTGAACTATAGAGATGACTCAGCAGTTAAGAGGTACTTGCTTGAAAAATCTGTCAGCCTGGGCTCAATTCTCCAGGACCCACATAAAGCCAGAAGCACAAATTGGTGCACATATGCCAGTATTGAAGAGATGGGTAGATAAAAGTAATAGATAAAGGGGTGTTCTTTTAAAGTACAAAGAAAGTTAAGAAAGAAACAAAAGCTAAGTGAAACGAAAGGGCAGTATCAACAGTACAGACACAGAATTACAGAGAAATTGAAAATATGAAAATGTTTTGGGTTTAGCAAAGAAGTTATTATGACCTGGCAGAAAAATCCCCAGGGACAGGGACATGTTGATAATGGAGTTTCAAAGCGATAACCAATGAATGGAGATGTAGATGTAGGTTTTGTTTATCAATTACCCAAGTACATTTGTAGCAAGACTACGGTTTTAGCAAGTCTGCAGTAAAAAATAAATAAACAGATAAAACTGATATAACCTGGTCCATTGAGGCATGCGAAGGAATTGTGTTCAGAATAGTCGACAGAAAAACCTGGGCAAAAGAGGAATGTACTTACAGTACTGTGGGAGGAGGGAAAATATGTCCACAACGATGACAGAGATGAAACTAACTTTTTAAAGATTTCTTCAATGCTCTCTAATAAAGTAATTAAATAATTTACTGAAAATGAGGGGAGATTAAGGAGTGGGAGCATGAAGAAATCATCTGCAAGTGGGTGCTAGGAGAGTTGGAAATCATCCTATGGACATGATGGCTTGTCTGGTCAGCTGAGGCCCTGGCCAAGGTGGACACTGTTAGCTTGTAGACACAGATGTACATACAAAGCTGTGTCTCCTTCCTCAGCTCCTGATCTGCCCTTAGGTACTGGATCTTGAGTGATTCTAAAGTGGGCAGTCACAGTGGTGGCTCCCCACAGGAATAGGAGAACAAACAGGAGAGTCTATCACAGTAGCTCTTCCTTGTTCGCTCAGCTCCAAAATCTGCCCACCTTACCCTGTTTGTGACAGGGAGCTGGACCCTGTCAACATTTCTCTTAGCATTGCCAGGAGAGAGTGATACTGAATGCTGTAAGAAGACGCTTCTCTTTCTGGAAGTTATGCTTCCCTCCTGATTTTGAGGTGCAGCTTCCTGGCAGGGGAGACTTCCTGTCCTGGGGCAGCTACCCTTCCAGTGGACACCAGTGATGTTACTACTGGTGAGTGTCACTGGGCCCTCAGGGACTGGGAAGCCACTGGCAAGTCTGGTTTATGGGTATATAGTGTTCTTCCAAGTTTATTCCTTCATTGAATTTTAAAGTAAAATATTAGAGTTGGTGGCTGCTTCTTACATCTGCTTATTCATTATAGTTTTTTAAAAAACTTTTTATTAACAACTTTCATAAATATAAACAATATACCATGGCCATAATCACCTCCCACCACCTTCCTTTTTCTCCCTTTCCTAATTCTCCCCCACTCCATTGAATTCCTTCTTTTCAATTAATCACTCATCTATTTTGATGTCATCATTTCCTCCCTATTATGCAGGTCTTGTAAGCAGCATCAGTCACTGTGAGGTCATGAGGTATTCAAGTCACCCGTTTTGTTACTTTACATCTTAGTAGATGTGTTTGCTTTATCAAATTGGTTGCACTTGTGTTTGGTGTGTACATATGCAGTATTATAATGTCCTCTCAATGATTGCTCCCTTAGTCAGGATAAAATGACCTTTCTAAAAATCTCCTCTGACTAGTTTCAGTTGGAAAATTATTCTGTCAGATACTAGAACAGTAACAGCTGCTTGCTTCCTAGCTCCATTTGCTTGAAATACACCTTTTCATCCTTTCACTCTTATTTAGTGTCTTTTATGGTGAGGTGTGTTTCTCAGAGGCAATAAATAGAAATAACTGTACTTTAATCCATTCTGCTAGTCTGTGCCTTTTGTTTGGAGGATTGAGACCATTTAGAATCAGAGTTATTATTAAAAGGTGTGTATTAATTCCAGTCATATTTGTTGATTTTTAGTTACTTGATGTCTTGCTATTTCTTTCTTACCTAAGGATTACTCAAACACAGTTATTCTTTCCTGTGACTTTATATAAAAGCTCATCCTCTCTTCAGTATTTTTTGTAGAGTTGGCTTAGTTGTTATGTACTCCTTTGGCCTATTTTTATCATGGAAAATACATAGGACAGATAGCTTTGCTGATTACAGTAGTCTGGGTCAAAGCTATTGTCTTTCAGAATTTGAAATATATCATTTTTGCTCTCCTGGCTTTTAAAGTTTCTGTTGAGAAATCTGTTGTGATTCTGATGGGCTTGCCTTTGTGGTACTTCTCTCTTGCTGCATTTTACTTTGTTATTTATATTTAACAGTTTAATTATAATAAAGCAAGGATAGGTCATTTCCTCTTTGGTGTTCTAAATGTCTCCTATTTGTATATTGCTATCTCCTAAATTTTGAGAAATTTTCTCCTATGTTTTTGCTGAAAATGCTTACTGTGCATTTATTCTGAATTTATTTTCATTTTTCTGTACCCATAATTCTTAGATTATTCTTTTCATGTTACCCCACATGTCTTAAAAGTCTTCTTTGTATCTTTTAATTAATTAATCTTTTTCCTTGATGGAATGTTTTAATTCTTTCTCATTTTTTATTCAAGCTGAGATAGTCTGTCTTCTTATTACATTCTAATGGAGAGGCTTCCTGTGACTTTTTTTAATTTGAATTATTGTGTTTTTCATTTACAGTATTTTACTTTGTTTTTTCTTCAGTATACCCCTCTTATTTCATCTTATTCAGTATTATTTCACCAGATTTTTTTTTGTGTTTTTCAGATTTCCTCAAAAGTGAGTTTTTGTGTGTGTGTTTGATTTCTATGAAAATACTTGCAATCATCCTTTTAAATTCTGTGTTTAAGATGTCATATAATTTATTCTCACTGCAGGCCTTCGCTGTTGGACTAGTAGTTTTTGGAGGCAATGTTACTCTGACTTATTGTGTTTCATATATTACTGCATTGGCATTTACACATCTGGTTTATTTTGTTGCCTTTGTTTCCCTTTAGCTTTACCAGTTATATTTTAGGTGTGTATTTCAGAAATTATAACCTTAGTCTAGGAGCTCAAGGTGCCTGATAATGCTGCTTTTTATTTCCAGAGTACATTATTAGCTTTAAGATTGACCACAGCTTCTGGATATGCCCACTATACAATTATCATACAAGCAAATTAATAATAGTAGTTCATTTGACTTCAACAACTATTGGTTGACTAATGAACAAAGATACTATGTGTATACTAGGAGCCTTAGTTACTAAAATTAAAGATGGAAAGGAAGTACCGTGCATTAGGATAGGGACTAATGCTAGATTGACTTTGAAAATGATTGGGCTGGGAAAAATCTCTTTGAAGAAAAAGTTGGGATACTGTTAGGGTCCATAGATTTACTTAGCATGTGAAAATATAAGAATGCTGTCCACATGATAGAGTTCATAAAGAACAATGATAATGACCTTTGTATAATACTAGAAATCAAACATTTAAAAATAGTAAATCATAAGACATTTTAAGTAAGATTTGTAAGCGACTATATGTTAATTTCCTAGGGATCCAAGTACAAAGTACCACAAACTGGTTGCCTTAAAACAACAGAAATTTCTACTTTACAGTTATGAATGCCGGAAGACTAAGGTCATTGTGTGAGCAAGGCCATGCTTCTTCCCAAGGCTTCAGAAACAATACTGTCCTTGTCCAGCTCCCCCAACTTCCAAGCCTTCTTGGCTTGTGTTAACTACAAAGTCTGCCTCTACCTTTGCATTCCTCTCTTCCCCATGTGTCTCTGACTTTTCCAGGTTCCTATAAGAACAATTTTCATTGATGTTTGCGCTCACCAAGCTAATTCACATTGATTTCTCCTTTTACTTCATTGTGCCTTTAAAAACTCCTTTTCTAAGCAAATTACAGGCACTGAAATTTCAAGGGCAATTATTCAACTCACTGAAAACCATGGCTTATTTAGTAGGTGGTACTCCATTTGATGGCACAGTATCAATGCAGGAAACTTAACTCTTACAATTTTCTTATCCAGAAGTGGGCAAGCTGTTTCTGGGAGCAAAGACCAAGAGATGACTAACCCTTGGAATTTTCTTACCCAAGAGTGGGTAAACTACTATTAGCAGCACCATGACAGAAAAAAAAATCCAGAAGTTGAAGAGAAGTTTAGTTTAAACCATTAGTAAACCTGATGCATCTGCTGTAACCACCACTCTGATCTTACTTTAGCTGTAACATCCTCTGCATACAGGTGCTCATTGACAATTTTATGGAACAGCTCAAAACCAATAATATGTGAATAAGTAACGCATTGTATTAACAAAGGGTAAAGAACATTGTTTAAGGACTTTGGATAATCCTCAAATATTTATTAAAGGATGGGACTTAGGGATATGGCATGCAGGACTTTACACACATGCACTCTGATCACAAATGTAATCACATTAAGCCCACCTGTTGTCTTCAACAGATCTGTGGACCCTCAGTTATTGACATCTCTGTATTCAATGCTATCCTCAGCACTTCATATACATGTATGCTTGCTATGAGTCAACAGTCCCATCAGATCCCTGTGGAAATTGGGCAAAGAACATAGCTTAAGCTCAGTCAGAATCTTTAAACATTGCTTATCAATATTAGTCATCTGTGTTGTTCAAACCAAAGTTAAACCAAGGAAAAGGAAACCTAGACACATTGCTTTTAAGTGTGTGAATTATATAATTATAAGATTAATTTTAGGGCAAGTTATAAGTAAAGAATTTAGACTTTTTCCCCCCGCAGGCAAGTT
The DNA here is from genome assembly GCA_004024765.1 of Zapus hudsonius. Classification (NCBI taxonomy): domain Eukaryota; kingdom Metazoa; phylum Chordata; class Mammalia; order Rodentia; family Dipodidae; genus Zapus; species Zapus hudsonius. The sequence goes on from PVHP010010980.1 coordinate 37,781, forward strand.
ATTTGTAAAGTCCATAAGAAATATTCCCACAATTCTTTACCATAATTTATTTTCATAGTTAACTCCCACACTTCGCCCCCCCCCACAAAGTAGAAATAAAAGAATCATTTTTACCTGATAGTGTTCACTAAGGATCATGAATTTATAATTTTGAGAAAGACAGAGTAGAACACACTTTTAAAAATATTTTATTCATTCATTTTCAAGCAGAGAGAGAGAGAGAGAGAGAGAGAGAGAGAGAGAGAGAGAGAGAGAGAGAGAGAACGAACCAGGGCCACTACCTTGTGGGTCTGGCTTATATGGGTACTGGGGAATTGAACCCGGGGCTTTAGGCACTGGAGGCAAGTGCCTTAACTGCTGAGCCATCTCTTCAGCCCTAGAACACACTTTTTAATTAAACCACTATATACCTGTCAAAATAAAGGACAAGGTGAAAGGTCCTCACTAGGAAACACTGATGCATCTTACTGAAGCAAGACCTATGAGCAGGTATGTAATTGCACTCTGATTTGTATGTCCCTGATGTTCATCAACACAAGACTTTTCATACACCTGGCTTTCCTTGGGAAAATATTCCCCTCTTTCTCCCATTTTGTAACTGGTTATTGGTTTTCTAGCTATTGCATTGTATGAGTTCTGGGTATATATCTGGATATTCCTGCATTGTGTATGTGGTTTACAAATCTTTTTCCCCCACCTATTAGTGGCTGTTTCATCTTGTTATTTCCTTTGCCGTGCACACAATTTTAGTTTGATGTGGCCTCTCTTGCTCATTTCTGCTGTTCTTCCCTTTGATGTAGTGTCATCTTCAAGAATTTATTGCCAAGAACACTGTCCTGTCTGCTTTATATTTTCCTAGATGCTTTATAATTTTAAAATATTAAATTTACATATGCAATTCATTTTGAGGATAGAGCCTTTCAGACCTTTGTATTTGGGAAGATTACTAAACAAGCAGACACATAGCACACATAATGGGGATCAGGAAAATTATTTCTAACGCTGCCATATGTGGTATTTTAAATTTATCACTTTTATCAAGATACACTGGCATACAAAGAAACAGGAGAAATATTTTCTAGTGAGGAGTAAAAAATAAATACATTACATTTGTTAATTTAAAACTGAGGATTGTCAGAAAAAAACTTTTAATCCAGAGATCTAATTATGTGTGGTCTACAAGTTCTACTTTATACCAAAATACACTAATTAGTAAGTCTGTCATAAAGACAATACTCAAAGAGAAATATCAGATACCTTTATTAATATTAGAAAAAAAATAAATAAAAACTGTTAGAAGGGACAAATGTGCATCTTTGATACTAATAGAAGTTCCATTTAACAAGAAGACTTGAACATTTATGCACAAAACAATATACTCCAAAGATATGTTAAGGGAGAAATAGATATTCCTACAATATCAGTCAGAAATTCCAGTTCCCTAGTTTGAATAATAGACAGAAATAATAGAGGAAAGGCAAAAGCGACACAAGAAGAAAGATTGATAAAACCTGAATGGACCAATATTAATTAAATTGAACAAAAACTTCCCAACAAAGAAAATCCCAAAATTTACCAAATATTTAGTGAAGAATTAATAGCAATATTTCTCAAAAAAAATAGAAAAATAGGGTAAATAAATATTCCCTAATTCATTCTATGAAGCTAATATTATCCTAGTACCAAAACAAGACAAAAACATCAACAATAAAACGATGTGAAACTTGGACATAGATACCAAACCACAAATTCAAACTGAATGTGACAGCATATTAAAAGGACTAAACTCCATGTCCAAGTGAATTACCCCAGGAATGCAAGGGTGTTTCAGCAAAAGATACCTGTAGTTATATCACATCAATAGAAACTACGACAACATGCAAGACCACCTCAATGGACACAGAAGCACCTGGCAAAACTCAACATTCTTTCAGGACAAAACCACTCAGAAAAGAGAAATGGAAGCACTGCCTCAACACAGTAAGGGCATTTATTTTAAAAATAAAAATAAAAATATGTAGCTGACATAGTCAATGGTGGAAAAATATCCCACGAGCAAGACCAAGAGAAGGGTTCTTGTTTCACCGAATACTCTTCAACAGCATACTGGAAGTTCCATCTATAAAAGTAAGGCAAAAATGAGAACTAAATAGCATAAAATGAAAAGAAGAAATAAAATTACCCTCTGTAGATGGCATGACTGATATAAAAGAATGTAAAAGGATTTATACAATAAAAACCTTAATGGAGCAAAGTATTCATAAAATTGCAAGGTGCAAGATACACAAATCAATGCTTTAAAAAATGTTTTTATGTATTTACTTGAGAGAGAGAGAGAGAGAGAGAGAGAGAGAGAGAGAAGAGAATGGTTACACCAGGGCCTCCTGTCATTCCAAATGGACTACAGAGGCACGTGCTACTTTGTGCATTTGGCCTTACATGGGTACTAAGAAATCAAACCCAAGCCATCAGGCTTTGCAAGCAAATACCCTTAATTGCTGAGCCATCTCTCTAGCCCCCCCCCAAATCAGTATTATTATGTACATTGGAAAAGCTAGAGAAATTGAAGTTCTATTTATAATAGAATCCAAGAAAATAACATAGCTAGAAGTACATGTTCAAAAAGGTGAATTTCTTCCATGCTGAGAACCATAGAACATTGCTGAAAGAGGTGACAGAATGCTTGAAAAGACATCTTTTTTTCATGTGTTGAAAAATATAGTATTATGAAGATATAAATAATATCCAAAAATATCTAAACATTCAAAATAATCCCTATCCAAAATCTAGCTTTCATTTTCTGTAGAAATGGAAAGCTAATACTTAAATAAATTTCAAGGAACACAAATAGCCAACACAACATTAAAGAAAAAGAAAGTTGTTTCATCATACTTCCTAATTTCAAAATCACCACAAAAATCTACAATAATCATGATGTGTGGTACAGCAGAAACAAACCCATATGTTTTGGAAAACTACTTTTCAACAACAGTGTGGAGACCATTCAATAGTGAAAATGTAATGAGGCAACTGAATGAAGACCTATAAAATGAGATTGGATCCTTTTCTCACACCAGTTGAAAAAATTAACTCAAATTGGTTCAAGGGCCTAATAATACAAGAGCTAAAACTGTACAACTCTTAATAGAAAGAAGGTATATGGGATTCTGGGCTTGGCAACGGAGCCATATAAATGACACCAACAACAAAAGTATTCAAGAGAAAAAAACCTAGATAAGTTAAACCTTATCAAAATTTCAAAGTATATCTGCATCAAAGAATATTATCACAAAATTGAAAAGACAACCTACAGAGTGAAAGAAAACAGGAGCTTATAGATGATCAGATCTAGTGGCCAAAATAACCATAAGGAAATCATCTTTCTTTATAAGAACGTAGGCAGCTGCCTCAGTACATCCCTGTGGCTGAAACCGAATACTCCACAGCGCACATGAATGTTAGAAGAGTGTTCCTCATAGATCTGGCAGGAGGCAGATTCCATGTCCGGTATCATGGATGACACTTCCCGTGGGACCGAGTGTGGAGGATGTATGCAAGGCCATTCCTGTCAAACTTTTTGGCAGCAGATCTAATCCATTCATGAGAGTGAAGTCCTCATAATAACCACTTCCCCAAAGGCTACAAATTTTTGTTTATTGTAGTTCTTTTGTAAACTTTTTAATAACAACCTCCATGCATATATACAATGTACCCTGATGTTAATTGTCTCCTACCACCCTGTGTGTCTCCCCTCCCCCTGCACTGAACCCCTTCTCCTTTTCAAATAGTATTTCTTCTAGTTAGATGTCATGTTTTATTTTTGCCCTCACATTAGGCAGGTCTTGTTGTAGACAGTGTCAGACTCTGTGAGGTCATGAATGCAATTGTCACTTTGTGTCTGGAAGACAGTGTACCAAAACCCTTCTCCCCCTTGTTTGGCTCTTACATTCTTTCTGTCTCCTCTTATGCAATCTTCCCTGAGTCATGTATGGAGGGATAGAGATGCCTCATTTAGTGCTGAGCATTCAACTGTCACTTCTCAGTACCTGGATTTGTTTTGAGTCTCTTCAATCGTCACAATCATCTGCAAAAAGAAGCTTCTCTGACCAAAAGTGAGAGCAGTTATTAATGTATGGGAGTATAAACAAACTCCTTAGAAGTCAACTTGATGGACACAACATATCTATTTAGTCAAACAACAGCAGTAGCTTTCTCCTTAGGGCCTATTGCTTGAATCTTCTGAGCAATAGGCTTTTTACTAGGTTTTCAGTACCAGGCTGTAGAGCAGACCTCAAAAAAAAATGCAGTTTGTTACCCCCCCCAAGCAGACTTGCCACTATTGTACCACTGAAGACATCTTGCCTGGATAGTCAGATGTGTAGTTCACATGATTCAAGGCTGGTTAGGACTACTGATGACTTTTCTCTAGGACCATGACAGCTAGCCAGCAGGTTAGAGGCTTCCAGCTCAGTTCCAGCTTGGTTCCCACCAAAACTCTTATTAGTACTTGGGAACTAATGTAATTGTGTTAAAAGCTGGTAGATATTTTAAGAAGAATTAATATCATTCTCATGAGACTGGATTAGTTCTCCTTGGAGTTAATTAGTTGTGGTGAGAGCAGATTGTTATTCAGCAAGTCTGTCCTGGACTTCCCCCTCAGTTTCTCTTGTGTGTGTGTGTGTGTGTGTGTGTGTGTGTGTGTGTGTGTGTGTGTGTGTTCCCCGCTTTTTGCACACACTGACTTCACCTTTCATTTTCCATCTTGTGATACATCAAGATTCCTTATAAGGTAGATTACATGCTGGCCCCATGATCTTGAGTTTTCTTTCTTTCTTTCTTTCTTTCTTTCTTTCTTTCTTTCTTTCTTTCTTTCTTTCTTTCTTTCTTTCTTTCTTTCTTTCTTTCTTTCTTTCTTTCTTTCTTTCTTTCTCTCTCTCTCTCTCTCTCTATTTTCTTTCTTTCTTCCTTCTTTTTCTCTCACTCTTTCTTTTTCTTCTTTCTCTCTTTCTTTCTCTCTCTCTCTTTCTTTAAAAAAACTTGATGTAGCTGACATAGTCAATGCAAAGGACTGGGCAAAGGACTGGGTACCATGGTCCTACCCATGGGATCCTTCCCCACTGATGCACCAAGAATAACTATATGCATGCATAGATGTCTGACTCAAGATGAAGCCTCCTATTTGCACACATACATGTAGGTCATGCATTTATTGCTCTGTATCTTTTGGTGGAAGGTAACATTACAGGCAATGACATTATGTCCCATGAAATTAAATAAAAACCTTGTTCATAAATCACAGTCTCCACTTCTCCCGTGCTCAAAGCCTCTTATATCTTAGAACATTGATAGTGGATGTTCTCATATTGTGATGGTTAAGTTTTGTTGTCATCTTGACTGGTTTAGAAATCTTGGGTGGGGCTCTGAGTTTGTTTATAAGAAGGTAGCCCACTCATCAGGTAACAGGATGTAATGACGCTCAGGGGAGCTAGAAACAAACATCGCTCCTGGGAGGGTGTAGTGCAAGAAGGAAATTCTAGAGACTCAGGGAGTCAATAAGCCTGGGAAAGGGTTGCAAGACCCATCCTAAGGCTATATAAAGGGGGATAAAATCTCTCTTTCTCCCTTCTGCCTCACTGCCTGCCTGGCTGATGGTCCTTGTCATTCATCTCTTTGCTGGCATTGGAACAAAGCTTCCTTAGCCTCACAGACTGGACTGAAGAACAGCGGTTCCTCAGGAAGCCTTTAGGCCTTCAGTGCTGGATTGGGACTGCTGAGGCCGCCAGCTATGTGGACTGAGCAGCTACAGGTTCCTTGACTCTCAGGCTTGCAGATTGCTATTGTGGGACTGCTGTGAGTTAATCCAATAAATCCTCCCTTTTTACTACAATTCATTCTGCTGTTTCTGTTCCTCTAGAAAACCCTGACTAATACACTTATCTTCTAAAGGTGATGAGGACAGAGGATTCAGTTATAAGCACAACTTTCTAACAAGGAAGGGAGGTGGCACTAGTGGGGAAATACATGATTTCTGAAAGCCTATTGTTAGCTTCAATGTAAGGGCTGGTATCCAGGTGGGATTACTTTCGTTCTACTCTATCAGGCTGATGTACAGGCTGTCATTAAGTTTGTGAGTGAAAATCAGACATAAAATCAATCTAATATTGGTCTTATGGATTCCTCTCCAAAGGGAAAAAATTATTACAAGTCTACACACTTCACAATTTGTATTCTGAATTTGATTCTGATGACTGATGACAATATTGTAGCCAGAGATGATGTCTCTAACAGAAATCTCATGACATGGCTATTACACACATGAACTCACAGCAGCTGCAGAAGACCTGGATAAGGTAGGGCCTGCTGGCATTCCATCATGGATGAGAGAAGGGCTAATGAATTCCTGCCCCTCCCTGAGGACCTTCAAGTAATCAATGGTTGCTGGAGGAGGTAGAGTCATTCTCTTCCATGATATATCTACTAGTATTTGAGGGAGGAAGAAAGGGATTTGCATGAGTGGGAGAGAACAAGAGAGGGTAATGGAAGCTGTATACAACCAATTTACAACATATATAGGAAACTGTCAAACAAAAAATATTAGTCTATAGTAGATAGCAGGTGTGTACTGGAGCATGACACAGCAAGGAAGAAATGAAGTATATGATTCATGCAATGATATGCAGAAACTTCAAAGATGTACACTAAAAAATAAAGTGATACACAAAGTAAAATGTACTATGTGATTTTTATTTTGTAAAGTTGTTATTAAAGACTGGCTAGTGATTAATTTTGGAGAGTTAAAGGAGACTAGAAATTGGAAGAAAGCAGAATGGGAACTTCTGAAAGCTGGTAATGTTCTCTTTTTTGTTCACATATATTAATTGTACAAAAGAATGGGTTTCACTAAGACATTTTTGCATATCTATATAATGTACTATGGTCATATTCCACTGATCCACCTCTTTTTCCCAAATAGGCTTGCCTTGTACTTTCAAGAGTTCTTTTTTTATGAAAACAAAAAAAAAATCTGGATTTCCACATATGAGAGAAAACATGTGATATTTGTCTTAAAAAAGAATTAATGAAAGGAACTCTAAATAGCAGACTCCTCATAAAGGTCTGTCCACTGGGTTCTGGCAATATTGAGACTGAAAAATTGTTTCTTTAAAAAAATTTTTTGGACCAAGAGTCAACATTTAAGAAGATCCCTGGAACTCAAAGTCAATGGCATATTTCAGAACGATCAAATTTAATATGGTTTGAGGTTTTGCAGTAAAATGTCATCTGATGCTGAGCAAAAATGAATGTCCCACCCAGGGTCCAGGAAAGCACATGAACTGACAATACTGAAAAAGACTTCAAGCCAAGCCAAAGGAAACGGACACGAGGATAGACAGTCTGCCAACACAGAATGGACTGAAACAGTCCCATACGTTGTCATTTTCCAAAACATCCTCTCTCATTGAAGCCACTGTTACCACTTGGCCTTCCAAGAGCCTTGTGACCAGCCATTAATAGCAGACCCAGGTCAAGCATGTCCTATGAATACCTTAACCCTTTCATCTCAAAACAATACTGTTTTGAAGATCAGTTAACATATTCTTTGTTAAAGATATTTGAAGATTTAAGATACCTCAGTGGCTGACTGGAGGGATTGCTTTCTTTGAGAAGTATCATAATCTACTTATGGAAGGACCTGAGATTCTCCTGGTTTGTGTTTTGCAACTCAGGAAGGTGTTTACTATTTTGATTTGTCCATAGAAACTCAAAAGTTTTCTCATGAAAAACAGTGAGGCTAGCAGTTTAAATGAGCATTCTATGTAAACACATAGAATAAAACTTCACTAGGGGCTAAAATGTTACTTTGTTTTCTGTAGGCAAGCAGTGTACTTGAGATTTCTATCTATGTCTCAGTTTAATAAACCTAAGCTTTGCAGAGATTTAAAGCTGGTGAGAAGCCCCAAATAGCTAAGTACTGGTTCATCACTGTGACAACATTATCACGTTGAAATCCTTCTCCCCTAAATGCCCATGTTATTACTACACACAAATAACCAAGCGTTATTTGAAAACTGAAGTATGCATTCCTCAGAGGATATTCATTTCTAGTAAAATACTTATAATGTACCAACCTAAGCATGTTCAAGTCCATGGATAATAAAAATATTCATATTATTGTTTAGCAATCATCATTGTCACTTCTAACCCTCTTCACTGTGCAGAGCTCAAACTTTCCAGTTTAAACAATCACAATCAACTCTCCAGTCACCAACAGCTAATGTTATGATTCGGTATCTCATAAGGAAGTAAAATCATGCAGCAGGTTCTGTTGTAATTCATTTATTTCATAATAATGTCCCCAAGTTCATTGTTGTAGTCAGCCACATGTTGCTGGGATGAATCTCCAACCCAGGAACAATTTTGGGGAGGAAGGTATTTATTGAAGCAATAGACCCAGGGGAAGTTAAGGAAAAAGTCTGGCTTCATTTTACAGAAGCAAGCAGACAGAGAGAGAGAGAGAGAGAGAGAGAGAGAGAGAGAGAGAGAGAGAGAGAG